>BNST01003151.1:0-45050 GCA_019650275.1 Xylocarpus granatum
CCAAAAAAATCAATTATTTTCTCTTTATTTGCTAGGTGTAAGGCTTTTATGTCTTCTTAATTGTGATTTTCCATACTGCTTTCACTGACAAAGAGTATTATTAAACAAATCAGCTGACATTAATTATTGTGAATGGCAAAAATATATAATAAATAATTTTGATAATTATTAAAAAATACAATAATTTAATAAATATAGCCATCTCACTTCAATATATATATATATATATATATATATATATTAATAAATTTTGAAATATTTAGTATCATGTTATAATACGTATTCATCCTATTCTTAGTACTTTTTGTGGTATGAGTATACGTAGATCTACGAAAACATTGAATTTCAACCAACACAACTTTTGACATGTATTAATTTTGTAATTAATAAACATTTTATTCTTAACCCATAAACAATAAACATATTAATTTTAACCTTTGAACAGTGAGGGTGGTTTTTTTTTAATAAAAAAAAACGAAAATGATAAACAGGATAAGGACAGAACAATAAGTCATCTTTTAAAACGAAAATAAATACATCCCAATCTGCCAACAATTCAACTCAATTCAATTTTGTGGTACCAAGGAAAAACAGACAAACATATACATCGACAACAATCAGAAAGAATTCTGTCTGAAGATTTATGAATTCAATTTGACCTAAAGATAATCAAGAAAACACACATTTATTTACACAAGTAGAGTTTAAAAATGAACGAAAATCATCAAGTTGGAAGCATAGAACTTGGATATTTGGCATACAAATATACCCCCCATAAGTTGTTCTAAGAAATCTTACGAACCCACTACAGATAATTTATTTTCTTTTTGGAATTTGGCTTTATGTCATTTTAACCGAGATTTTCTATATTAATTTCTATATCAAAAGAGTAATGCTAAGCAAATAATGTGACATAGTTCTTCTTGTAAATTTTAATTCTCTTATTTATTAAAGTAATTGAAAAGGAAATAGCGAGGACTAACAACCTCAAGTTTAATTAATTCCCACTTGCCTGCAACCAAAGGATATGATCGAGACAAACATTCAAAATCGACTAACTCATGATAATTAGGTAATTAATGATCAATTAATTAGTTGGTAAGGACATACCTCTAATCACAAAAAGATAATGGTGAGTCTATCTTCATTTTAATGCTTTCTTTAGCACTCTCAAATGGACCTCAATACTTGCAACAGGTTGGTATAGAGATCAGTATATGGAATTATGAAATGCAAATAAATGAACAGAGGTGTACTTCAAATCAGTACTTACCATGGGTTCATTCATGCATGCATTAGTGTCTTTAGGGCCACCCATGCAAGCACCACAACTAGGACTTGCAGGGGTCTCACAACCAGCTTCTTCAAATATCTGGGAGCAGGTCTTGCCACCAGATCCTGGTACAGGAAGAGTATGTACATCCATCCAAACCTGTCCGTTTAACCATATAAACACACGACATGTCATTCAGGATTGGTATTTCTTGATTTTATATTTCTATCAATAATACAAATAGAAAATACAAAAACAACAAAATTGTGCAGCACTTCACACTTTCTGGATTGCAGGGACAAGGAATGTAGGAACTTTGACCTTTTCTCCCTGAAGATAAGCAATTAACAATATGCAGTTACATTCCAACACAAAATCATTATTCCCATAAAATAATGAAAAATTCAATGCTATACAACAATGGAGAAACATCCAACAATATCACAAGACAAGTTTTGGCAGCAAGACACATCCCTGATCCTTAGATGTTTGCTTGTCCTTCCCACTCGTGGATGAGTCAAATTTCTCATAGTTCTTAATATAGATGTAAGGTCAGTAGCACGGAAAGAAAGGTGTCAACTGTTTCCATATTATTCAAACCAGGATCCAACAGGTCTTCAAACATATCAGGCTATCAGTCGAAATAGTAACAGGATTAAGTAATATTGAGTATAACTCCTACTGATGCAAGAAATGCTTTGCTGCTGCTAGAAAATCCTCCGTTTTCTCAGATCCAATGTATACTCTGTCAATTTTCACATCTTTGCATTCTCTGGCTAAAGCACGGTTATCAGGAGAATAAGGCTGCACACGTACATATGCAATTACTTATGGGAATCAAAAGACAGCAAACTAACAAACAAAAAGAATAATTTAAAGACAGCAAAAAATTTGTTAACTTTCGCACTAGAGTTCCCAAAACCATGTTGTTATGAAACATTACTCAACATGTATTTTCGAATTTCCGCAGAGCACTTATATTGGTTTTGCCATTGCAAAAGAGATAACCTGAACAAACCTTCAGCAAGAGTTTCCCTGTTCCCAATACAAAACCTGCATCAGCGATACCAATGCCAGTAGCAAATTGCCCAAATGCTCCGGCAGTATAGGTGTGCGAGTCTGCACCTAGCAAGACCTGAAAGCAGCGGTGAAGGGATTAAAAGCAGATAGAAAACTAATGGCAAAAATATTAATGTAGAACATGAATAATTCAAGACTTCTGCATCGCAATCACACCTCTCCAGGCCTGCAATGACCTCCTTGGGCAAGTGCAATACGGCGTACACCTTTGTAATCAGGGTTAGCCTGCAAATTTATTAAGTTTAATATCCCCTATTCTCAATGAACAGCAAATACTAGAAGTCAAGCTACAAGGCAAAATGAAATACCACATAGCAATCAATCTAGAAAATACAACAAAGTTATACCTTGAAATTACTAAGATCTTTGACATCATAAAAGTACTTGATATTATGCTCCATGCAAAGATCTCTCAAGTTATGGACATTACGATTTGCACGTTCATCGCTTGTGAATATATAATGATCAGGTATAATGACAACCTTTTCAGGGTCCCAAACCTTCAACAAGCGAGAACCAAATGCTGAACTAAATAAGCTTTTCAACTCAGAGTTTAATAGGAAGGAGATGACAAAGTATATTGGAATAAAATACCTATCAAAGATTTTGATAACAAAATAGACTATAAAAATCTCTCAGTCAATGCGGTTTCAGACATCTCACATAATTTCCCACAGTTCCCAGAAAAACCTTTAACATCAGGAAGGTGTATGTGTTAATCTCTCCACATTACATGGCAAACATTACAGTTTCATCTTTATTTATTTATTTGAATTTTGTATATATTTGCTAGGTGTAAGGCTTTTATGTCTTCTTAATTGTGATTTTCCATACTGCTTTCACTGACAAAGAGTATTATTAAACAAATCAGCTGACATTAATTATTGTGAATGGCAAAAATATATAATAAATAATTTTGATAATTATTAAAAAATACAATAATTTAATAAATATATGCCATCTCACTTCCAATATATATATATATATATATATATATATATATTAATAAATTTTGAAATATTTAGTATCATGTTATAATACGTATTCATCCTATTCTTAGTACTTTTTGTGGTATGAGTATACGTAGATCTACGAAAACATTGAATTTCAACCAACACAACTTTTGACATGTATTAATTTTGTAATTAATAAACATTTTATTCTTAACCCATAAACAATAAACATATTAATTTTAACCTTTGAACAGTGAGGGTGGTTTTTTTTTAATAAAAAAAAACGAAAATGATAAACAGGATAAGGACAGAACAATAAGTCATCTTTTAAAACGAAAATAAATACATCCCAATCTGCCAACAATTCAACTCAATTCAATTTTGTGGTACCAAGGAAAAACAGACAAACATATACATCGACAACAATCAGAAAGAATTCTGTCTGAAGATTTATGAATTCAATTTGACCTAAAGATAATCAAGAAAACACACATTTATTTACACAAGTAGAGTTTAAAAATGAACGAAAATCATCAAGTTGGAAGCATAGAACTTGGATATTTGGCATACAAATATACCCCCCATAAGTTGTTCTAAGAAATCTTACGAACCCACTACAGATAATTTATTTTCTTTTTGGAATTTGGCTTTATGTCATTTTAACCGAGATTTTCTATATTAATTTCTATATCAAAAGAGTAATGCTAAGCAAATAATGTGACATAGTTCTTCTTGTAAATTTTAATTCTCTTATTTATTAAAGTAATTGAAAAGGAAATAGCGAGGACTAACAACCTCAAGTTTAATTAATTCCCACTTGCCTGCAACCAAAGGATATGATCGAGACAAACATTCAAAATCGACTAACTCATGATAATTAGGTAATTAATGATCAATTAATTAGTTGGTAAGGACATACCTCTAATCACAAAAAGATAATGCTAACAAACAAAAAGAATAATTTAAAGTGGGGGCAGAGACATATATCTTCCACTTCAAATTAAATAAAATCTACACTAGGTGGCCGTATGGCAATGCTAATTAGCACTGTATAAGTACTAAATTAGATATATGTTGAATGTGTGCATTAGTAACTGCAGAGTTGCTGATATGGTTGCTGATATGAATAGCAGAATAGGCTGAGTACATGGAATTAATGATAGAAATTCAAAACTTATCTTATCTTTAAATCTTATCTTTGATTTAGACTTATCATTATCTTTAATTTAGGTTTATCACTTATATCCTTTATTATGTTTCAACTTTATATAAAGAGCAATACAATGAATAAAAATTTTAGAGAGACTTTCAGAAAACAATTACTCTTTCTCTCTTTTCTTTTCTCTTTGCCAGTTCACATTGCTAAACAACAACAGTTTAGTATCAGAGCCCTCTTCTTAAAGGGACTTGTGAGTGAACCAAGTGTATCCCATTAAAGGCCTAAACACTTTATTTTAATCCATTCAATATATGGATTCTGAAACACCTTTCACCGCACTAGCATCACCTGTGTTTAATGGTGATAATTATCATGTTTGGGCAGTCAGAATGGAGGCACACCTAGAGGCAAATGATCTTTGGGAAGCTGTTGAGGAAGACTACGAAGTTCTTCCATTGTCAGACAATCCAACATTGGCTCAACTCAAAAATCATAAGGAGAAGAAAGCAAGAAAGTCAAAGGCAAGAGCTACTTTGTTTGCTGCTGTCTCACCAGCAATTTTTACCAGAATTATGACCATGAAATCAGCATTTGACATCTGGAATTTTCTCAAGAATGAATACGAAGGAGTTGAAAGGATCAAAGGAATGCAAGTGTTGAATTTGGTAAGAGAATTTGAGATGCAAAAAATGAAAGAGTCAGACACAATCAGAGAATATGCTAATAAACTTCTTAGCATTGTTAACAAAGTAAGATTACTTGGTTTTGAGTTTTCTGATTCTAGAATAGTACAAAAAATACTTGTAACTATTCTTGAAAGATTTGAAGCTACTATTTCTTCCTTGGAGAATACTAAAGATCTGTCAAGAATTACCTTGGCAGAACTTCTAAATGCTTTACAGACTCAAGAACAAAGAAGAATAATAAGGGCTGAAGGTTCTGTGGAAGGAGCATTGCAAGCTAAATTACAAATTAACCAAGGAGAAAAAGGCGAGAAAAATAAAAACAAACAAAAGAATTCCAGCACACCAGAAGCAACTGCTAACACCATCAACAATAATGGAGGAAAAATAAAAAATTTCCTTCTTGTAAGCATTGTGGCAAAAAAGGGTCATCCTCCTTTCAAATGTTGGAAAAGACTTGATGTCAAGTGTGATAAGTGCAACAAGTTAGGACATCATAAGAGAATCTGTAAAAGTAATTTTCAACAGAAAAATGAGGCTTAAGTTGTAGATCAACATGAAGAGTAAGAGCAGCTATTTGTAGCAACTTGTTTTACAGGCAGTAACTCAAGTGAATGTTGGCTAATGGATAGTGGTTGTACCAATCACATGACTTATAATCAAGAGCTTTTCAAAGACCTAGACAGATCAGAGGTATCAAAAGCAGAATTGGCAATGGTGAGCTCATTCCTGTCAAAGGAAAGGGAATTGTAGCCATTGAAAGTTGCACATATACAAAATTAATTACTGATGTTTTGTATGTACCTAATATTACCCAAAATTTGCTAAGTGTGGGACAATTAATTGAAAAGGGATTTAAAGTCATCTTTGAAAATAAACAATGTTTAGTCAAAGATGCAAATGATAAAGAAGTTTTCAAGATTAAAATGAGAGGCAAAAGTTTCTCACTTGATCTAATGAAGGAGGAACAAGCAGCTTATCCCATTACAGTAAGCAATACAGAGATTTGGCATAAAAGGTTAGGCCATTTTCATTATGCTGCAGTACTGAAGATGCAAAGGAAGAAGTTAGTTCAAGGCTTACCTCACCTCGAGACTGAATTACCAAGTTGCAGAGTTTGTCAATATGGCAAGCAGGCAAGATTACCCTTCAAACAAGCTACTTGGAGAGCAACTCAAAGGCTGCAACTGATTCACACAGAGGTGGCAGGACGTCAAAAAATTTCTTCACTCAAAGGAAGTAAATATTACATTATCTTTATAGATAATTTCACTAGAATATGCTGGATTTATTTCCTCAGGTTCAAGTCAGAGGTCGCAAGTGTGTTTTGGCGATTCAAGAAATGGATTGAGAACCAAAGTGGCTGTAAAATCCAAGTTCTGAGGTCTGACAATGGCAAGGAGTACACCTCAGAAAAATTCAATTTGTTTTGTGAGGAAGCAGGCATTGAGCATCAACTTACAACTCCATACACTCCACAACAGAATGGAGTCAGTGAAAGAAAGAATAGAACAATAATGGAAATGGTCAGATGCATGCTTTACGAGAAAGGGATTGTCTAAAAAATATTGGGCAGAGGCTGCAAACACTGCAGTATTTTTGCTTAATAGACTTCCCACCAAAGCAATAGATGGGAAGACTCCTTTTGAGGCCTGGTATGATTATAAGCCCTCTTTGAAAAATTTTAAAGTGTTTGGATGTTTGTGTTTTACTTATGTGCCACAGATTAAAAGAGACAAGCTAGACAAAAAAGCTGAACCCGGTATTTTTGTGGGATATAGCTCAATATCTAAAGCATACAGAGTTTTTCAACCTCACACAAGGAAAATTCTAATAAGCAGGGATATTCACTTCATGGAGAATGAACAATGGAGCTAGAATATTGTAGAAAAGCAGCTGATTACTGATCCTTTGCAAAATCAAAATGAGTTATTTGATGAACCTCCTATAACAGGCACTAGATTGCTTTCTGATATTTATCAAAAATGCAATGTTGCTGTTCTTGAACCAGCAGGGTATTGGGAAGCAGAAAAAGATCCCAAGTGGAGAGATGCAATGTAGAAAGAGCTCTCCATGATTAAAAAAAATCAAACTTGGTGTTCAAAAACACAGGAAATAGTTGCGCAATCAACAGCTGAAACAGGTTTATAGCAACCACAACAGCTATTAATCAAGCTTTATGGCTAAGAAAAGTTTTAACTGATTTGAACTTGGAACAAAAGATGAGTACAGAGGTGATGGTAGACAATCATGCAACCATAGCCATTTCCAATAATATAGTTTTTCATGGAAAAACTAAGCATTTCAGTATAAAATTATTTTTTGTCAGAGATGTTCAAAAGAATGGTACAGTATGTTTGAAGTATTGCAAGACTGAAAATCAACTAGCAGATATATTCACTAAAGCTCTTCCTAGAAGCATATTTGAGTTTTTAAGAGAGAAACTCGGAATCTTCACCTACTGATGCAAGGAGGAGTGTTGAATGTGTGCATTAGTAGCTACAGAGTTGCTGATATGGATAGCAGAGTTGGCTGCGTACATGGAATTAATGATAGAAGTTCAAAACTTATCTTATCTTTAAATCTTATCTTTGATTTAGCCTTATCATTATCTTTAATTTAGACTTATCACTTATCCTTTATTATGTTTGACCTCTATATAAAGAGCAATACAATGAATAAAAATTTTAGAGAGACTTTTAGAAAACAATTGCTCTCTCTCTCTTTTCTTTTCTCTTTGCCAGTTCACATTGCTAAACAACAACAATATATAAGTATTTTATCTCTGTATAAGTATTTATCGGTGTATTTCACTATTTATTTTAAGCAAGTGCATATCAAATTTAATTTAATTAACGTTAGTGATGATTTTTAAATTAAAATATAATTAGATACTAATTAAAATAATATTTTTACAGATAATATTAAGTATTTTAATAAATTTTTTTTAAAAAAATGTTTAAAAAAAGGCGTTAAACATACATAAATAATTATGCATTTTAACGCTCTCTTTGGCACTCTCAAATGGACCTCAATACTTGCAACGGGTTGGCATGGAGATCAGTATAAGGAATTATGAAATGCAAACAAATGAACAGAGGTGTACTTCAAATCAGTACTTACTATGGGTTCATTCATGCATGCATTAGTGTCTTTAGGGCCACCCATGCAAGCACCACAACTAGGACTTGCAGGGGTCTGACAACCAGCTTCTTCAAATATCTGGGAGCAGGTCTTGTCACCAGATCCTGGTACAGGAAGAGTATGTACATCCATCCAAACCTGTCCGTTCAACCATATAAATACACAACATGTCATTCAGGATTGGTATTTCTTGATTTTATATTTCTATCAATAAAAGCAAATAAAGAAAGTGTGCAGCACTTCACACTTTCTGGGTTGCAGGGACAAGGAATGTAGGAACTTTGACCTTTTCTCCCTGAAGATAAGCAATTAACAATATGCAGTTACATTCCAACACAAAATCATTATTCCCATAAAATAATGAAAAATTCAATGCTATACAACAATAGAGAAACATCCAACAATATCACAGGACAAGTTTTGGCAGCAAGACACATCCCTGATCCTTAGATGTTTGCTTGTCCTTCCCACTCGTGGATGAGTCAAATTTCTCACAGTTCTTAATATAGATGTAAGGTCAGTAGCACGGAAAGAAAGGTGTCAACTGTTTCCATATTATTTAAAACAGGATCCAACAGGTCTTCAAACATATCAGGCTATCAGTCGAAATAGTAACAGGATTAAGTAATCTTGAGTATAACTCTTACTGATGCAAGAAATACTTTGCTGCTGCTAGAAAATCCTCCGTTTTCTCAGATCCAATGTCTACTCTGTCAATTTTCGCATCTTTGCATTCTCTGGCTAAAGCGCGGTTATCAGGAGAATAAGGCTGCACACGTACATATGCAATTACTTATGGGAATCAAAAGACAGCAAACTAACAAACAAAAAGAATAATTTAAAGACAGCAAAAAATTTGTTAACTTTCGCACTAGAGTTCCCAAAACCATGTTGTTATGAAACATTACTCAACATGTATTTTCGAATTTCTGCAGAGCACTTATATTGGTTTTGCCATTGCAAAAGAGATAACCTGAACAAACCTTCAGCAAGAGTTTCCCTGTTCCCAATACAAAACCTGCATCAGCGATACCAATGCCAGTAGCAAATTGCCCAAATGCTCCGGCAGTATAGGTGTGCGAGTCTGCACCTAGCAAGACCTGAAAGCAGCGGTGAAGGGATTAAAAGCAGATAGAAAACTAATGGCAAAAATATTAATGTAGAACATGAATAATTCAAGACTTCTGCATCGCAATCACACCTCTCCAGGCCTGCAATGACCTCCTTGGGCAAGTGCAATACGGCGTACACCTTTGTAATCAGGGTTAGCCTGCAAATTTATTAAGTTTAATATCCCCTATTCTCAATGAACAGCAAATACTAGAAGTCAAGCTACAAGGCAAAATGAAATACCACATAGCAATCAATCTAGAAAATACAACAAAGTTATACCTTGAAATTACTAAGATCTTTGACATCATAAAAGTACTTGATATTATGCTCCATGCAAAGATCTCTCAAGTTATGCACATTACGATTTGCACGTTCATCGCTTGTGAATATATAATGATCAGGTATAATGACAACCTTTTCAGGGTCCCAAACCTTCAACAAGCGAGAACCAAATGCTGAACTAAATAAGCTTTTCAACTCAGAGTTTAATAAGAAGGAGATGACAAAGTATATTGGAATAAAATACCTATCAAAGATTTTGATAACAAAATAGACTATAAAAATCTCTCAGTCAATGCGGTTTCAGACATCTCACATAATTTCCCACAGTTCCCAGAAAAACCTTTAACATCAGGAAGGTGTATGTGTTAATCTCTCCACATTACATGGCAAACATTACAGTTTCATCTTTATTTATTTATTTGAATTTTGTATATATTTGCTAGGTGTAAGGCTTTTATGTCTTCTTAATTGTGATTTTCCATACTGCTTTCACTGACAAAGAGTATTATTAAACAAATCAGCTGACATTAATTATTGTGAATGGCAAAAAATATATAATAAATAATTTTGATAATTATTAAAAAATACAATAATTTAATAAATATATGCCATCTCACTTCCAATATATATATATATATATATATATATATATATATTAATAAATTTTGAAATATTTAGTATCATGTTATAATACGTATTCATCCTATTCTTAGTACTTTTTGTGGTATGAGTATACGTAGATCTACGAAAACATTGAATTTCAACCAACACAACTTTTGACATGTATTAATTTTGTAATTAATAAACATTTTATTCTTAACCCATAAACAATAAACATATTAATTTTAACCTTTGAACAGTGAGGGTGGTTTTTTTTTAATAAAAAAAAACGAAAATGATAAACAGGACAAGGACAGAACAATAAGTTATCTTTTAAAACGAAAATAAATACATCCCAATCTGCCAACAATTCAACTCAATTCAATTTTGTGGTACCAAGGAAAAACAGACAAACATATACATCGACAACAATCAGAAAGAATTCTGTCTGAAGATTTATGAATTCAATTTGACCTAAAGATAATCAAGAAAACACACATTTATTTACACAAGTAGAGTTTAAAAATGAACGAAAATCATCAAGTTGGAAGCATAGAACTTGGATATTTGGCATACAAATATACCCTCCATAAGTTGTTCTAAGAAATCTTACGAACCCACTACAGATAATTTATTTTCTTTTTGGAATTTGGCTTTATGTCATTTTAACCGAGATTTTCTATATTAATTTCTATATCAAAAGAGTAATGCTAAGCAAATAATGTGACATAGTTCTTCTTGTAAATTTTAATTCTCTTATTTATTAAAGTAATTGAAAAGGAAATAGCGAGGACTAACAACCTCAAGTTTAATTAATTCCCACTTGCCTGCAACCAAAGGATATGATCGAGACAAACATTCAAAATCGACTAACTCATGATAATTAGGTAATTAATGATCAATTAATTAGTTGGTAAGGACATACCTCTAATCACAAAAAGATAATGGTGAGTCTATCTTCATGCATAAGCATGTGCGTGTGTGGGTTTGTGATTGATTGGTTGACAAGTCACACACTAAGGACCCCGACTTGCTCCATTTTCCTCTTACAATAGATACTAGATCATCAAAAAGGCAATTAAAATTTACTAATTGACGCTAGTAATTAGTTAGTTATTAATTAATGAGTCGGTAAGGATCTATTTTTATTTGTCAAAAAATAATAGTAAATCTATCTACATGCGTAAGCATAATGTAAGTACGCATTATCATTAACAAGTATTGCAATAATGAATTGAGCATCATTTTCATAAAAATATTTATTTAAACTTCAAGTGTCAATTTTCTCCTACTTTTAGTGTTATCTAAATTGATAAAATATCAATTTGTTTGTTAACTACTTAACAAGTAATTAAAACAAATTAATAATTAAAATTAAAATGAAAGAGATAAGACACAGGATAGAAGTATTCAACTGAGATAGAAATATTAAAAATAACGTAAATAACCAACCATATTATAAAATTCATATCAATTCAAATACATAAACATCAGTTTTTTTTATAGTTTGATTATATCATAGCCTTAAAATAAAAGAATTAGTTCATGTTGTGGAAATATAAAATTAAATAAACTGAATTCAACATCGAAACACAAATTCAACACCAAGCGTGTTGAGAAACATGTATAAACGGGAAGGAGCAATGTCTTACGTATAAGTATCTGGAGGAGATTCGCCAGATTGCTAGAGCGTATTACAATGCACGCTCCACCAGAGAAAAAAATTTATTCATCGATTTTTTCAGGTCGATGGATGTAGCTGGCAATGAGTTGATAAATTATAGAATTTGCAGAATTCGTGTTGCAGGAAGGGCACGAGAATATGTGTAATCGTTAGTTCTTCAGCAAGCTAGATAGAAATGGAAGTGGAGTTTTGGATTTTGATGAAATAAAGACTCTCTACTACATAATAAAAAGTGGAAGGCCAATTTGCGGCCATTGTAAGATCTTCATAGTGGGAATATATTTCACTTGCATGACGTGCTTCAATCACAGAAAAAACCCTTTCAGTGTCTGCCTGAGCTGTTACGAGGAAGGAGGAAATTTTAGGCATGAGCATGAAAAAAAGCAGTTCTTGGATAACTTCGCACCGCTTGAGTCCAACAGGAAGTCAGCTTTAGCCACAGCTGGACAAAATGAGAATCAGGTAATGAATGGCGATTAGTCCCTTACTAAATAATCCGCTAATAATTAGACCATATCTATATTGACATAATTTAGTGGTTGCAGCTAAGCTCGAGCCAAACAATTACACGACATTCTCATTCTCCTTCTTCTGAAGAAAATCCCACACCTCGTGCAATTGTTCCAGCAGGGAGAAGGGTGAGATTTAATTAATTCCTCTACGTTTAGTTTGCTTTTCGAAGGCATGATTTGGCTGCATATCAAGTTTTGATCTGGTTTCCCCATTAAGATAGAATTGTGTTCGGAATCACTCTATTAATTTGCTCCCATTAAATCCATTTAATTATTGCCATTCTGCATTCTCTGGCATTTCCTATTTATTAATGGACCGTTCCTGCTTCTTCATGTTTATATCTAAAATCACTGGGGGAATACATTCAGAATTTTGGAAGCAGGAATCAGCTTAGCAAGTGTGGTTTCCGGTTGCTCGATTCTCTGAGGCCTATATATATATATATATATATATATGTATGTATTTACGTATTTATATGTACGCATATATGTCTACACACACACACATAAATATATATGTATACAAACACATACGTGAATATGTGTCTATATATGTATATATGGAAATTAAGCCTCGCGATACTTATCACAAATAATTATGAAGATGGCTTGGAGCTTTCTTGAAGACGAGGAATAAGATGTGTGTGAGATTTTCTCTATGCATGCTCTCAAGTTTGGTTTCAGTACTGTGGCTTGTTCTAGTTTTGTTTCTGTTTACTCTTTTTCCTTTGTCGAAGTGGCCTTTAGTAACGCCATCAGGACACAGCATGAATTCATGCAAATTTTACAGCTGCAGATAAATATATATAGCTCCTACCATTTTCAGCTTTCAAGCCTTTCCTTTTCTCTTTCTAAGTTCAGACAAAAACAACCAAATGGATTGGTATATTGATAATAAAGGAGCTCGGAGTAAAAGAACTCTGAGATTTACAAAGAAAATTTTTAATAATAACTTTAAACTACCATTTAAATTAACGGAGTTTTATAGTGAAATAGATAAATTTTTTACTTGTGTACCTATCTATTTGATACGTAATATTATTATTATTATTATTATTTTATTTTTATATAAATAAAAATATATAATAATAATAATAATATTTTAGCATCAGAGTAAATTGATTTGAAAATTTACATGTATCATGCTAAGTTTATTGTTTAAATAATTTTTTTATATCAATTATTACCATTTCAATATCAAAGTAAGGAATTCAATACCATTTCAAAAGGGTATCAAATAATATCAAAATAAAAATGTAAAATTTAGGCAAAAATGTGAACAAAATGGTATTTGATGAAATAAAATAAACTCTAAGTATTTCATAAAATAAAATAAATTCTAAAGTGCAAATATATTATTGAGAAAATAGCTTTGAGTATCAAGTTTTCTTTTAGCATAAGAATTGAGATTAGTAAAGGCTAATAATTAATTTAGTTAATTGGATGTTCTTCAACGAAATTTTAAAAAAATTGAATCTTTTAAGATTAATTCTTGAGAGAGATAATTTTATTTATATTTATATACGTAAATATATTTTAAAATATTTATGATGATTGCAACGTTAGTTAACAGTAACTATACTGAGAGGTTATTAAAGATGATCAGTTATTTTAAGTCAGAATTACCACTAAGAAGCGGTTTTTTTAAAACTAAAAAAATATAAATTTGTAATAATAACGTATGAAAGAATATCTAGAGTTAATTCAGGTGTGTTTTTCATTCAAGAACTGTCCATAAATTATAAGTTTTCAAGTTTTTATTCGTGCTACGACAAGGGTTAAAATATAAAGTTTTATCTGCCATAATAAAAAGTAGTTAAACAACTAAGATGCCAGTTCATCATTCCTAACTACCTCTGCTTGTGCGTCTGGTTTTCTTACATTCTGCTTCAGCCATCAGCGCTTTAAAAATGCCCAGAACCTTGAGAGAATTTAAATCACAGATCCACAGAGGCGAAGACCATATAGGCATAGGCTGACGACCCAATAATTCACATACTCGTCAACCCAATAATTCACTTACTCGTCAATGAAAATGAAAGATCAAACAGAATTGACAGGTAGGCCCGTCCACCAAGAATAAATATCGCTATGAAGATTCCCTTAACAGTATTGTTTTAGCATTTCCTCGAGCTGTTTTGAGTATGCAGCCAGCAACTGGCAGGACTTGATGTTTGTCGTTACCTGCTGATTGCTACTTGTAGACAGATCATTTGTCTTGATAGATTGGAAACAAGTTAATCCAAGTCGTCGAAGAATTAGTCTTTAGTTTCCCACCTCTAATCAACTTCTCCCGTCAATTCATTAAATATCAATCTAAGTAACAAAATGGAGCGTGCAGATTTTATACACTGTCTCTGAAAAATTAATCAGTTTCAGGACTGCCTCTGAAACAATGGAGGAATTCCGTGAAGCTGCAATATTAAACTACGACAAGTCCGGCGAAAACACGAAGAACTTGGCAAAGACGTTCTTCGAGTCAATGGATGCTGATAATGACGGCAAGGTAAGCAAAGCTGAGTTCATTGAATTCCTTGGAAAAGCTGGTATTAAACAAATTGATGGCGACCCTTTCTCTGAACTAGACCAGAACGGCGACGGCAGCCTAGATTTCTGGGAGGTTGTCACCATGTATTACATGGTAAATAATTGTATTTCGTGCGAAGGGTGCCAAAAGTGGGTGCATAGCATGTATTTTACGTGTGTTACATGCTTTAATAGTTCTGAAAGTTGTTTCAATCTCTGCTTGCCTTGTTATCGAGGAAGAAAGTTTAGCCACTGCCACAACGATCAGTTCTTGGATAACTACTCTTTGCACAGCTACGTGAGAGAATCACGGCGGTCTTCCAGAGATGTAAGAAACTTGAGTTCAGCCATAAATTTTTCAGTTCCTTTTAATTTTTTGAAAACTAAGAAAACCATTTTTAAACCCAACTTTCAAAAACTAAGTAAATAAATAATATATATTTTATATATATGATGTGTATTTTTAAATATTAAACATTATATTTGATATTTGCCACTTTCATGAGCTTGCTGACTCAAGTTCCCAACTGGGTAAGTATTGCCAGCCTCGCAATCATTCCTCCACGTATGAGGTGGCATTTCATTAGCCATGTCAACACCTTCACCTTGCACAAATGCTGGAGCCTGAAAGAATTCATGCCCATGCTCTTCATTTATTGGGCAAAACTCATATTCTCTATGGCTAACTGAAGCTCCACGCTGTATTGGTGAAACATCTATAGGATTTGTATAATATTAACCACAGTCGAACTGATTACTATCCCAAAAAGATACAATTGGTTGTGTAGAAACCTCTGCACCACAAACTGGCACGTTACTTTCAGGAACTCTAGACTCACTAGGAACAACTTGCTCTGTAGAGAGATAAAGTATAGAAAGATCTTTACTCCATTCCGACCTAATACTATCCATAAAAGCGGATACAGTATAATCGTTATCGATATCAATATACATCGATGCTAATATTATTATTATTACATATCTTTTTATTTTTATAAAAATAAATAAAAATTTATAATAATAATAATGTGCTCAGTTTGTGATTTGAAAATTTACATGTATCATGCTAATTTTATTGTTTAAATGGTTTTTTTATATCAATTATTACCATTTCAATATCAAAGTAAGGGATTCAATAACATTTCGAAAGGGTATCAAATAATATCAAAATAAAAATGTAAAATTTAGGCAAAAATGTGAACAAATGGTATTTCATAAAATAAAATAAATTCTAAGTGCAAATATTTATTGAGAAAATAGCTTTGAGTATCATGTTTTCTTTTAGTATGAGAATTGAGATTAGTAAAGAGTAATAGTTAGTTTAGTTAATTGGATGTTCTTCAATAGGGTTTAAAAAAATTGAATCTTCTAAGGCTAATTCTTAAGGAGATTAATTTTATTTGTATTTATATACGTAAATATGTTTCAAAATATTTTTGATGATTGCAACATTAGTTAACGGTGGCTACGCTGAGAGGCTGTTGAAGATGATCAGTTATTCCAAGTGAGAACTATCACCAAGAAGCAGCTTCTTTAAGGCTAAAAAAAACATAAATTTGCAGCAAAAATGTACGAATGAATATACAAAGTTAATTCACTCTATTTTTGATATATTTTTTATTTAAGAACTGTTTATAAATTACAAATTTTCAAGCTTTTATTCGTACTACAATAAAAGTTAAAATATAGAATTTTATCTGTGGTAACAAAAAGTAGTTAAATAGCTAACATGTCGGATCATCATTGCTAACTATCCCTGCTACTGCATTCGGTTTTCCTCCCTTCTGCTGCAGCCATCAAGCTCTTTGAAAATGCCCAGAACCTTGAGAGAATTTAAAGCACAGATCCACAGAGGCAAAGACCAAATAGGCATAGGCTGAGGACCCAATAATTCACTTACTCGTCAATGAAAATGAAAGATCAAACAGAATTGGCAGGTAGGCCCGTCCATCAAGAATAAATATCGCTACGAAGATTCCCTTAACAGTATTGTTTTAGCATTTCCTTGAGCTGTTTGAGTATGCAGCCAGCAACTGGCAGAACTTGATGTTTGTCGTTACCTGCTGATTGCTACTTGAAGACAGATCATTTGTCTTGATAGATTGGAAACAAGTTAATCCAAGTCGTCGAAGAATTTGTCTTTAGTTTCCCACCTCTAATCAACTTCTCCTGTCAATTCATTAAATATCAATCTAAGTAACAAAATGCAGCGTGCAGATTTTATACACTGTCTCTGAAAAATTAATCAGTTTCAGGACTGCCTCTGAAACAATGGAGGAATTCCGTGAAGCTGCAATATTATACTACGACAAGTCGAGTGAAAACACGAAGAACTTGGCAAAGACGTGGTTCGAGTCAATGGATACTGATAATGATGGCAAGGTAAGCAAAGCTGAGTTCATTGAATTCCTTGGCAAAGGTGGTATTAAACAAATTGATGCCGACCATTTCTCTGAACTAGACCAGAACGGCGACGGCAGCCTAGATTTCTGGGAGGTTGTCACCATGTATTACATGGTAAAAAATTGTATTTCCTGCGAAGGGTGCCAAAAGTGGGTGCATAGCATGTATTTTACGTGTGTTAAATGCTTTGATAGTTCTGAAAGTTGTTTCAATCTCTGCTTGCCTTGTTATCGAGGACGAAAGTTTAGCCACTGCCACAACGATCAGTTCTTGGATAACTACTCCTTGCACAGCTACGTGAGAGAATCGCGGCGGTCTTCCAGAGATGTAAGAAACTTGAGCTCAGCCATAAATTTTTCAGTTCTGAAAACTAAGAAACCATTTTTAAACCCAACTTTCAAAAACTAAGTAAATAAATAATATATATTATATATATGTATGTGTATTTTTCAAATATTAAACATTATATTTGAAATTTTTTTAATTTTTATTTTAAAAAAACAAAATAAAATTATCTTGTATTCATTTAATATATAATTGAACTCTTCAACCAACATAATTAAGTTAAAATTTTATTTCGGATTTTAAAAAAATTAAATTTGCCCTGAATTTCTATTTTTAGCCAAAATTGGCGACAAAGATATTGGCTGCTGTGGGCGCGACAATTAATATTGGAGCGGCCGGATGTACTATCGTAGAAACTGCTGGTGCTGCTGCTGCTGCTGGTGTTAGTTGCAGTATTATGTAACACAAGAACAGCCACCACTTTGGTAATTCAAAAGCCTAACAATTATTTCATATCTCACACCATATATAAACATAAATGATTTTTTTCAATACTGTCATCAACAGAGATTGATTGATTAAAGATTTTTTCCGCATAATTTTTTTCATATAAAATTTAATTTTAATTATTAAATATATATATATATATATATATACCTTATTTAGTATTTATTATACATACAAATCGATAATAAACAAATAAATAAAAATAATATGATAATATTTGATCAGTAACATGTTAATTATACTTAAAATTAGTTTATATATGTAGTTTTATTTTGTTTATTGTGATTAATATTCTTAAATAGAACAATTTTGGCTGCAGGCTTGCCTACGCCATGGGAGGTCCATGCTGAGGACCCTGGATGCAAGGGCTCATCAATAATCAAATATATAATAAAATAAGATATATATATATATATATATATATATACACGTGCGTGTGGGTGCGCGCTTGAAATGTATATGTATGTAAACTTGTTTAAAAGTTGAATAATTGCGAGGTGTGTTTATGATTAGATAAGATTTTTTATTAATTTTTTATATTTTTAATTAATTTTTAACAATCAAAATATATATATTGAATGATATTATACTGTTAAAAATACTTTTTCAACTTGTTATATAAATACTTAAATAATATTAATTAATAATAATATTAAAATATTTTAATTTTTATTCTTTATAATATTTTAAAATTAAAATAATTATATTATAAATAAAAAATTAATAATATAAATTATTTTTAAAAATAATTAAAATTTTATATTATTAAAATATAAATGAATATTTGATGTAAATAAATTTTAATACAATTTAAAAATTAAAAATAAAATTTTATTTATAAAAATTAAATATATTACAAATATATATTTTTTAATAAAATTTTGACTCATGTCGGCAAAGATCAAATTATTGAAGTGGGATGTTATCGGTTTGCTTTTGAAATTATTGGTCTGCCTTTTTGACCGGGAATAATAAAACACCTCATACTGACCCAAATGAAATCGACAGACAATTTATTTCTTATTATTCTACTATTTTTGTCTCTGGCCGCGTCTTATTCTAGACAGGAAATTTCTCATGTCCTGACATCATTGCGTTTGTTAATTTGTTTTATTAGCTGTTACTCTACTATTTTAGATCTTAATTTGGTATACCAAACAAAGATTAATAACAAGAATGAAGAGGGAGATCAAACAATAAAAAGAAGAAAAAAAAAGGGAGAATATACGAGGAGTAATAGGTGGATTTGAAGAGGAAAACAATATGAAACGATCAAGCTATTGTGAATTTACGGTTTGTTTTCAGATGTTTAGTTGGAAGAATGGAAAGAAAAGAGAAAAATAAGAAAAAACAAAGGAGTAGAATGTAAAGGAATGAGAGGAGAACAATATTCATGTGGTCGGTTGAAGCATGAAGCAACGAGGGAATGAATTCAATTGTATCTTGCTTGAACAAAAAATACCATTTCATGAAAATATACTCCTTCAGTTTCAACCCATGGACTAGAAAGTTGACAAAAATGGCTTCTCATGCCACACAGCTTAGCATCATGCGTTGTATAATTTTTCTATGTTAGCCAACAAGGAAATGTTCATCTAAATTCGAAGTCAGTTTCCCGATCTAATTGGCATCACAGCCTTGCCAAGAAGTAGACAATTATATATACAGAAGAGCAAGAATGGGATGGGAACTGCTGTTATATTTAATTGCAAATGGGTTGCTTCCATCCAAGTTTTCTGCCCCAGTTGAGAAACTACTATTTTTTTCATGTTTAAGCTTTTAAAAACCTTCAGTTTTTAATCCAAAAACATTTTAAAACACTGCGTAAAGGAACCCACATGATTTCCAAAGACCCGTTTACAAGTAAAAAGACCAGGATTGTACCAAGAATCAGCGGTAGTCCACCGAATCACCATAAGATCACCTTTAAAACCGCCTTACCCCGAGTCTGATTGATGCCAAAGACTACAAGCAACTTCAAGCAACTGACCGCTTGTTCCCAATCATAAGTTGTGAATTTATAGTGACTAAAACATATGTGCATGTTATTTTTTCACACAAATATATATTTTTATAATTTTTTATGAGTTTAACATTAGAAGTTAAAATTAAAAATCATAAAAAAAATGATAGAATTTGAATGATCATTGATGCTTAATTTAATGCAATCATTCGTTAAAGATTCAGATTTAGTACACAAATAGCTCTACCCGGTTGCTATTAAACCACGAGCTTTTGCTTCTTTTTTTCCTCTAGTTTGCTTCTTACAAATCCTTAATAGGCCTACGTGATATGTGTTCTTGGCATCGTATATGGATAAACCCTCAGAAACGATTGATATGCACTTCTTTGCTAAGCAATTTATGGAATAACCAATGCCGTCGACTTGAAATTTTCGAACTTGACAAATCCACCCGTGGCATCTCATGTCACATAGCTTAGCATCATCATGTACATAATTTGTCAATCTTAGCCAAAAACGAAATGTTCATCTAAATTCTGGGAAATGTACCTAAGAGAACATCAATAAAATCATGTTTTGAAAATCAATTCCAGCACAATAAACTAACAAGAATTGATAGTTACCTTTATAAAAGAGCAAGAATAAGATGGAAAATGCTGGTATATGCATAAGCACTTGTATATTTAATTGCAAATGGATTGCTTTCAGCTAGGTTTTCTGCAGTACCTCTTGAGAAACTTCCTGTCATTGAGGTTTTAAACTTAAAGCTGGGGTCCTTTCTCACAGTCAGAAGCAAAACAGGAATGGTCGAGTTGGGCCAGACGCAAAGGCCTACTACGAATCGGGCACGAACGGAGAAAGGAGGTTATTCATCGACTTTTTCGAGTCGATGAATCCGGACGCTAGAGGCCAGGTAAGACGAAGTCACTTTTTTGAATTCATGAGGCGAGAAGGCCATCAGAATATGTGCAATGGTTCTTTCTTGAACAGGCTGGATAGAGATAGAAATGGAGGTTTAGATTTCTACGAAGTCATGACTCTTTATTCTATAATAAAGAGTGGAAGGCCATTTCGTAAAGGGGCTGTGTTTTACGTGCATGTGATAAGTTGAATTTGTGGAACGAAGATAGAACTCAGAAATAAGGAAGAAAAGAGAAGAAATTAAGAGAAGGAAACCTTTGTATTTTTCTCATTATCCCCTCTTCTTTTACATATGAACTTTAAATAGATCAGCGATAATAAACTTTAACTAAATCATAGGGAGCACGTTGCCACTAACGGTAGTTTCAAGCCACTAACGGTAGTTTTAAGCCACTTACTCCAACACCCAAACCCCACTAACCTTATCTACTGTAGAACAAGTCAACAATTACAATAACTACTTCAAATAATAAATAATACTTAATAGCAAATAAAGATAGTAAAACAAAGTAGAGTAAAGCAGCCGTATTCCTTCACATGGATTGCATGCAGGTCATGTAGTCCAGGTCACGTACCCCTGCATAGATTACATGTGGACATATCATTCCATCCCCCTGAAAGTGTCCTTGTCCTCAAGGACAAAAGTTGGGTACGTTCGTTGGAATCGTCGTGTATTTTCCCATGTGGCATCTTCTCGTGGAGCTCCAACCCATTGCACAAGAATTTCTTCTTTCGGTCTGTACTTACCTCGACAAATGGTGCGCCTGTCAATAATAGCTGCTGGTTGAGGCTGTAAAATAGAGTCCTCCGCAACTGGTGGTAAAGACGACATTACAGGAACTGAAGTGCCCAAATACTTCTTTAACAAACTGACATGGAAAACATTATGTATCCTAGATTCTTCAAGCAGCTCTAGGCAATAAGCGACGGGACCAATTTTAGCCAGAATTTTATAGGGTCCGAAATACCTTGGTGACAGCTTGAGAGAGCTGCGAAATTGGACCGATTGTTGGCGGTAGGGCTGTAATTTCAAATAAACATAATCACCTACGTCAAAAGTCAGTTCTCGTCGATGTTGATCAGCTTGTACCTTCATCCGATTTTGGGCCATTTTTATATGATACCGTAAGTTTTTGAGAGTCGCGTCTCGACTCCTTAAGAATTCATCCACCACTTGTACCTTGGAGGTTCCCGGAACATAGGTCAGTAAGTTAAGAAGGGGCCTGCCATAAACTACTTTAAAAGGAGATAACCGGGTAGCCGAATGGATCGCCGTATTGTAACTATATTCCGCCCAAGCAAGCCATTTCACCCATTTTCTTGGCTGATCATGGGTAAAACATCGAAGATACTGTTTGAGAATTCGATTAACAACTTCCATTTGGCCGTCCATTTGTGGATGATAACTTGTACTCATGTGGAGTGAGGTTTTCCTGCATGTGAAACAGGGATTTCCAAAAAGCACTCATAAAAACCTTATCTCGGTCAGAGATTATGGACTTAGGTACTCCATGCAGTTTCACCTTTATATCCAATTGAATGTCATCTCGCAATCTCGCTATGAAACACCAACAAGGAATTGCTCAGAAGGTTGTCGACTTGATGTGATATCTTTTCAAATGATTCTTGATAGGTTTTCCACTGAGGTTATTTGTTTCAACCTCGTTAACACTTCTGAAGGGTCTTCGTAATTCGTTGGTCCGAATCGCAGAAGGAGTGCCTTGAGTGAATTCTGCCCATGTAAGTGGCCTTCGAAATTTGGTAATCCATCGATGCCATTGTAGAGCAATGCCTTCCAAGTGAAACGAAGCTAGCTGCACTTGCTGTTCTTGTTTCACCTTTTGGAAGTTAAAAAATTGCTCGGCCTTGTAGATCCACCCAGTTGGGTCTTCTCCATGAAAGTTAGGAAAGGTTAATTTAAGTTGGAGATGTTTGTCCAGTGATGGGAAGGATTGGCGATGGCTGTGTGGGTTATGTTTCGGAGGACTTTGCTGGTGCCAAGGGGTTGATTTCGGCAGTAAGGGTATGGTTTGTTTGGGAAGCACGCAGGGATTGGATTTCATTGAGCACTGTCTGCAAGATAGACTCATGTCGGCTCAACATTTTCTGGACTTCACTTCTAAACTCGGCGTTGGATTGATGGGCTTTCCCCTTAGTCTCCATTGTTGGAACCGAGCGCTGATACCATTGATAATTTGAATTTGTGGAACGAAGATAGAACTCAGAAATAAGGAAGAAAAGAGAAGAAATTAAGAGAAGGAAACCTTTGTATTTTTCTCATTATCCCCTCTTCTTTTACATATGAACTTTAAATAGATCACGATAACAAACTTTAACTAAATCACAGGGAGCACGTTGCCACTAACGTAGTTTCAAGCCACTAACGGTAGTTTTAAGCCACTTACTCCAATACCCAAACCCTACTAACCTTATCTACTGTAGAACAAGTCAACAATTACAATAACTACTTCAAATAATAAATAATACTTAATAGCAAAATAAAGATAGTAAAACAAAGTAGAGTAGAGTAGCCGTATTCCTTCACATGGATTGCATGCAGGTCATGTAGTCCAGATCACGTACCCCTGCATAGATTACATGTGGACATATCATTATGACTTGCTTCAATCATGCTACAAAACCTTTCTGCATTTGCCTTGATTGTTTTCAGGACCAGAAATGTTTTGCGCACAGACATGAGCAAGATAAGTTCTTAGATAACTTTGCATTGCTTGAGGATATGAGAAACCTATCAGTTTTCGCTACAGACGGCAGGGAAAATAATCAGAATCATCGTGAGGTAAATGGAGTTATGCTTAGTCTTCATTCTTTTTAACTTCCATTTCTCGATTTAATGATAACATTGGAAAATTCGGTGGCTTTAGCCCATACATGATGACATGAATAACTAATACATATTGAGTTCATTAGTTGGTGCAGCTGCCGGGTATTGGTTCTCGAACTACGTACCAAACGAACCATAAATTCACGTATTCTCCCTCTTATGGTCGCGATGAACCTGATGCTGCAACTTCTTCATTACTTGCACTTGTTCCCGCAAACGATAGGGTTGGTTTTAATTAATTTCCTCTACCTTAATAATTTCTTTCACAACTGAATTTGCTCCTATCGGATTATTGCTATTATTTTTATATGAATTCCTGCAGAATCTTCTATTACTGAACCTTACATGCAAATGGTTGTTTCATTCTATTATATATGTTTCCTGCAGGAACACTGGACAACAGCATATCGAGTATTTGAAGCAGCAGTTTACTACAAGAATTTGGCCGCTGTTTGTACAATCATGTGAATTGTGAACTTATGCAATTTGCACCTGTGAAAACCCTATACAGAATCCATTGTCAAATTAAAATAATATTTCTGAAGTTTCAACGCTATGTTGAGCGCTTTCGATTTGTGTTTGCGACTGGTTCTCTGTTTGAAGAAGAACTTAATTGTTTTGTATTAATTTTCATTTGAATTAAATTTGTACTCGGTAGTTATGTATATATATAAAAATTGGAATAAAGAAAATACCAAATTGCTTCCTTGCGTGGACGAACAATAGCGTATAACAGTATTGTATTGCGAGTACATCAAATCGGTTAGTAGAAACTTTAGAAGTTAATTAGGGGTTCAGTAGCTTTGATCCTACATTTTTATTTAAAATGCATATGCTTATCATCTGGGGAAACAAATTGGAGGTGTTCACATCTTATGTGTATGCATGCTAAATGGCAAAATTGATAGAATTAAGCATCCTAGAAAGCAGCTGGTGCAGCAATTTTGTATTTTGATGCCAGTTGCTCCACTTGCAGTGTCTGCTGCACAGGCTTCTCACGACAATGAAAGAACAAAACAATTTTGTTCTTCCTTGAGATGTATTGCAAATGTAGCTGTTCATGCCTGTGCATTGACTAATTTCATGCAATCTGAAGGGTTGCTTTCTCCCCCATTTTGTAACTATTGGCATGTAACCGATGTGTTTATAATTTAATTTTGAAAGCACATTAAAAGTGTTTAGTAGATACTTACTCATATTCGACAACGAATATTTATCAATCATTCGTTCATTTACATTTTATTGCTAAAGCTTTTTATTTTCCAGCAGTCATAACTTGAAAGCATCAAACACCAATCCCAAACATTTTCTACTCCTAACTTGGTTTGATGCAAAAGAAAAAGATTTTTTACCAACCGGAAAATATGTTGCAAGTCATGCGTATTTTTCTTTGTAAATTTTTTCTATTAAATTTATTTTAATAACAATCATCAGAGTTCTTTATATCAGTAGTAGTGAATATGGAACTCTCTTAAATGAAATTTTGTAAGATAAACACCCCCTTCTTTTGTACTAAGTATCTTGTATATTATTAAAATTTTTAAATAAAATAAATTTACTTTCTTTCTTACTTTCTTAATTTTATAAATTACACTATAATTTTTTAAAATTGTTTAAATCATTAAAGAAATCTGACAAATTTGTTAAAAGAAACTCTGATTCATCTTTAATTTTAAAAATTTTATAAATTCATTAAATTTACGCGCGATTCATATTTTTAATATATTCTCTACGCATTTTCACTAACAAATTTGCTTATTTGTTTGTTTAGACTGCTATCTTTCTTTTTTTTCCTCTTCTTTCCCTTTTTCTTTGATATATATTACCTAAACAAATTGACAAAATGTGTTTAGGGATAATTTCATCAAAATTTGACATATTTAGTCCAAATTGTATTACTTGGGGATAAAATTTTGAATGCGCCTCAACTTTGGATCACTGTAGCTGTTATTATCAAATATATATATATATATATCTATGTGTGTGTGATATATATATATATACTTTATATATATATTGATTTTCCAAATAAAGAAGGGTGCATTTGTCTTATTCAAATGATGATATTTCCTTGCAATAATAACATGTATTAGTTTGCGGTCCGGGAAATATCACCCCCGACCCCGAACATAAAACTAAAAGAAAATTAGGGGGGCCATTATTCAAAAATAACCCAATGTTCAATTGAGCCTTCCTTCAACTGCAAAACCCAAACTCATTTGCCTTGCAACTTCCGGTAAAAGAACAGTTTGCTTGCCGTTGGAGATCTTTCCGGTACATAGCAATATCCGATCCTGTACTGATTTTGTTTGAATTATATTTTGTATCAGTGATGATTTCGGATTCTACCCCATCTAAATCATTTTGTTTTGAAGGTACAATCGCTGTAGGTCCGTTCGGAAAAGTGTCCCAATGGACGAGGTGGTCGAGGCGGTGGAGAAGGCGAAGAAAGAGTGGGATGAAGCGTATGCCAAAACTCAAGAATATATAAAGGCAATTCAAAATTACGGGAAGTCTAGAGAAGATAAAAACAAGAGTTCGAATTCGTTTCAAAGATTGAATGGGCTGGCTCAGGATGGGTTGGCTTTGCTTAACTCGTTACAGTTTCAGGTTGATCTGCTTGCTCCTCAGCTGCCCACTCATGATCAAGTTCAGTCTGCCAAGTCGCTGCTTCAATATTGGAAGAAAGAATGTAACAGGTATGGTATTTTTAATCTGCATCTTTACATGTTTGTGTTCTATTTAGAACTGTGTCATCTGTTTGGTTGCTGAGAAAATTAGAAGAACGGAGAAAATTTTGATAGTTAAATGTCATTAAATTTGTTCTGGTTCTGTAGATAGGGAACACGACTCTTCAAAGTTTTCGCTGTTTCTCTGTATATTTATTTTAGGTAATGTTTATCGGTTGTTTTTCTGTGAGGAAGAAGAGATTGTAGTTATTTTCTTCATTTCTGGGGTTTCCTTTAAAAGGGAAAAAAAAATTTGCTTCCATGAAGTTGAGTGCTATAAAGATCGTCGTCTTGCTGTAAGGTTTCTTTTTTGGATCATATCTCCATTCATTATGGTTGGAGTTGCATATTATTTTATAACACTTACCATTCTTACTTGTTATCAGTTTGAGGTTGGGTCTGAGAAATGCTAATTTGCAAGCAAAGGCCAATATGAGAAAAGCTGCCCAGGAAGAGGTATTAACGGAAGAGTTTTTTTACTGAACATGTTGGAGAAAATTTTACTTTATTCATGACAGGACATTTTTTCCTCGAAATACAACAGTAATTTAGCTTATTATGCTTGTTATTGTTTTCATGAGAGATTTGGAAAAGCATGTAATTTTTTTTAGTTGTTATGTTGTAGAGAGAACTTCTTCTGGGTGGTGGAGAAGAGTCCACAATCCGCAGGCGTAATTTGCAGTATGTATCACTTTCTATACTATATAGTCAATGATGAAAATTCAAGAACATTCCCAAACTCTGTTGATTTTTGTCTTGTTTTTTGTAGGACAAAGGCTGGAATGACATCCGCTGCAGAAAGCATCACAGAGAGCCTTCGCCGTACTCGTCAACTGATGGTTCAGGTTTGTTGTTTATGTGCTTCTGCGTCTTTCTCACTACTGTTTATTATATCTGATTTGACTTGGGTTCAACGGCCTCCTTGTTTATTTTGACCATTGTACTTCTGTGCATGCGTAGGAGGTGGAAAGAAGTGCAAGCACACTCACGACTTTTGGTAGGTCTTTCTATTTCTCTCTGTACCAGTAAGGGAAAAGAAAATCGTTCTTCTATGATGGTGGCTTTTTGCTTTAATAAATCTGTTTATCAGCATTATTTCTTTTATTTTCATAGTCCTAGTTTGAACTGCACTTACAATTGTGACTGTGTTACAAATAACATTTCATTGTTGTGTAGCAGTGTAGATATGAACTTGTCAATGTAGTATACAAGAAAAGTAGATTTTTTTTTGATTGATGTAACACAAGCTCCATATCTGGAAACATTAAGTCATTGTTGTTCCAGAACGGTGTCAAAGGAAGAGTGTTGGTTTTGTATGGTATTCTGTTCACTCTGCTCTTTATTCTTTGAAGTTTAAGCATATTCAGATGAACCACCTTGGCATTTGAGAGCAGCTGACTTCCTTTGAGTTGTTAGGATCGATCTCTTCTACTCCATATTTAGTACTTGTTATCTTATAAAATTATAATTGGGAAAAATTAGCTTGTGATTCTAATCTTCTATAGTTTTGCAAATTTCCCTTTTTTTTTAAATCAATTCCAGTGGTTGTTTCCCTGCATCTACTTTGCATGTTATACAAGGAATATCAGTATATAAATGAGTCTTATTCCTTCTAATCTAGTGCTGATGTTGCCTTGGACTTATTCAGGCATGTTTAAGACCTAGTGAATCTGAGATTTCTAGACCTTTATTTTTCGATACTGGGACAAGAATGCAAGCACTAGGAATTTTCTTTTTGGTGTATAAGTTTTCCTTTATTAAATGACTGAGATTAGAAAGTGTTACCAGAACAGAGTTTCTTGCACATAAACTTTAGCTTTCTCTCAATGGTTCAATTTGTTGAAAACATAAACATCAGTGGGCTCGCAATATGGATTGAAAGGAATGAACAGTGGCATTAAGAACAGTTTGGAGTTGGAAAATACTTTCCTTTAGGAAGCCCATAGCTGATTATCTGTATGTTAACGATCATCCATGCCTCAACCAAAAAAATAAACTAAGACGGTATTTCGCTTGCAGTCTAATATGAATTTCAGATATTATTGTCCTACAGTTCTTTGATGAAAGAGGTTTGGAGGAACCTAGACTAATTATATATTTGTTGGGTTTGTAGATGAATCTACAGGGGTATTACAGAAAGCTGAAAGTGAATACAAGGGCCACCGTTCATTGTTGATGAGAACCCGAAACCTACTCTCTACAATGCAGCGTCAGGATGTTATTGACAGGTTTGATTGAAAATATCTTATTTAATTATGAATAATTGCATTTGTTTACTGGACCTCATATTAAGTTTTATTTGAACAGGGTGATACTTGTATTAGGATTTTTCTTGTTTTCTTGTGCTGTTCTCTATGTTGTTTCAAAGCGTATTGGGCTACTAAAGCTGCAGAGGCAGGTTACTGCTGCCATAAAGGCTGGGATGGCTGGACAAGCGGAGATTGGACCTAGAGCTGTTGAAGATGGAGTAAATTTGGCTCAGGCCATTCATGACAATGTAGTTCCGAGGGTAGAGGTTCCCGTAGAGCGACTCATGCACGATGAACTTTAATTTTTGATAGATTCTATTGAAGAAGCTAATGTCCTCTGGCATGGGAGGTCAGCTTCCTTGTGCCCTTATGGGCTATGCTTCACACAGCCTTAGTCAGAAGTATGTCATCCAATGTACCATAATCCTTGTTTTATCTTTTACAGTTGGTATTATTCTGGGTTTGGATCGAATGTTCCATTTTTTTTTCATTTGCAAGAAATTTAATGTCAAAGGAAAAGAATAAGATTGGTATTTATGTTTCCATTGCATTTTCCCCATTTTCACATATTGATGTTGAAAAAAAGGGAAATCAGCAAAAAGTATTTACAACTTTTGTGCATTTGTAGTCATGTGAACATAAATATTGAACAATTTATAGCTAAGTGAAGAGAAAAAGGACAACAGCAAATCACTGTGTATGGGTTGTCTGACCAAAAAAATTAACACATCTGGGACCAGAGAGAGCAAATTAATTGCAGAAAGCGATATAAAAGATGATGAACTTTTGAGTTGTTAAATCTCACGCGAGAAGCCAGAAATTTTTATGGGTTTTACTATTGAGAAGATAGCCCGCATTTTGACCTTTCCTCTGAACTGCAACACAATTGCATTTGCTATTTTCAATCAAATACTCTGCTGTATCCATTCCTCTTGATCCTCTCAATGAACCGCCCGGTCGCCTATGTCTGTTACATAGTTGCATGTAAAATCAACAAGCAGGAAATGAACAAATTTTGTTCATGTGTAGCAAATTGTGAATGTTTTGTTTCAATCTGAATCATGTCTTTATTACCAGGTTGCGTGTTGAGAAATCTGAGACTTCATGTTATTTGTGTTATGAATCAGCATTGACATTGATAATATTCACTATTACTTGCGATCCAAGGAATCAAAATATGGTTTCTGAAACTTACCCTAATATTGCATTGGAGAGACTTCGTCGCTGTCCTATAATGAGAAGATCAATACCAAGCACTGTTGTCTGGGAAAGAAGGACAGAAGCTTTGCTACTGGATTCCAATTGTATCTTTGCTAAACGAACACGCAGCTTAGGCTGTGCAACCTCACATGCTTGCTTCATTTCTTCAAGAAAATCCATCTCTCCTTGCGCAGCCACTCCCTCAGAAGACAAAGGCGAGGCAACTGTTGTATTGTTGGAAGAATTAGAATTGCTCGGTCGTCTGAGTAAGGTAGCAAATGGATTTTTCCAGGCATTTGGGTTATCAACATGAATAAGAATCAACTCATCCTGCTCAAGCAAAACATGGGAAAGTGCATATTGCAGTGCACCAGCTGACTCCCGGGTTGGGTCTGCTACCACCATTACTTTTCTTGCTGACGGGTTTCTATCTTCCATGTCCTCCGGCGACAAGTACTACCACCACCCGCCACAGCCACCACCACTGCAATCTGAGAGGCTGTAGGTTGGGCTGAAAAAGTTGGCTTGAAATGTGAAATGTTCATCTTATTTTGCGTTTGTCCGAGAAAGATAACAAATTGTTAGCTTTCTATTTGTGATTAACAGATAAAGATTTGTGGGCTGGTTCTAAATTTGGAAATGAAAGTTGTGCGCTACAATTGAGAAATATGCGTGCCCCTCATCAGACTTGGTCAATCCAATCTAAATTTGCACATGAGAAACCATGTTTAATACTTACCTTAATTTTTTATATTTTTAGTAATATTTTGTATCGTAAAAGTTCATTTAAGGACACTTAAATTATAAATTTAATTTGACCCATATTAAATTATAAAAATAATAAAATACATATATAAAATAATTAAATGAAAGAAGAAAAAGACATATAAATTGTCAAAAAGAATTGATATATGATAAATTATTTAAAAAAAATTATATTATTACTCGAATTATTTTTTTTTATCATAGTAAAGTTATATATTTACTACAATTATACCGTATATATATTTATTTATTAAAATTATTAACTTATTCGATAAAATAAAAATATATAAAAAATACACTTTATTAAATTATTATACAAATAACATTATAAACATATTGATTAATTCGTTTTTTGTAACTCAAAGGTATTTTCTTTGATAAATTATTTATTAAATTAAATATAAATATATTTTACGTAATACTTATATTTCTACATATTTTAACAGCATATATTATATTTTAAATAAATTATTTATTCAAAAATAATAAAATTAATTCTTATAATTTTAATGAAAAATTTTAAATATTATTATTTTATTCATTAAATAATTTATCAAATATTATTTGTATTGATGTAAATTAATTTAAAGAAAAATTATGAACAAACTTTGAAGCTTATGCATGTAGTGAAGTGGTAAGAAACATGCATTTTGATTGCAAGGATTGAATCGATCAGTCAACTCGAAATCTTTGCTCGGTCTTAATTTGTATTGGGTATTCATCTTATCATGATTAATAAAATCTAATCTCCAACCCAACCCAAAAAATAAAATAATAATAATCCCTCTTCCCTTTAACAACCCTGTAAAAAGATAAATGAATAACTCAAATCTAGTATCAACAGCTTCATCCCATGTTGATTTGCTCCAACATGCTGAAAAAATACACAGAAGACATTGTGATCTATCCCCGGTCAAAAACCAAGCTCAAATGTAGTTTAGCACACAATATTCTCCAATGGGATCAATCAACATTGTCCATGAAAATTTAGAATACCATTTTTCATTAACATAAAAACACTTAATTGTTAATTGGTCAATTAGGTGATTCATCAAATTGAAGCATTCAATTTCAAATTCAAGTATGTGACACTATTTGCATGTATGTAAAATAGTGAAAATTAGTTCAAGTAGATCGGGATTATGACATCAAGATTTGAAATTTAAAAATTTAATAGTAATAATTTCTTGTCGTAAAAGATGAAGACGAAGTCAATTTTAAAAAAATATGTGTGTGACAACTATTGAAGATAGACTAATAAATATCAAAGATGACTAGTGAAATGAAATGAACAAAGATGCAATAGTTGATCTCTAATTAAGATTAGCTGATGAGGTATTATCAAATGATAAAACAAAAAACAATGGCAATGGACATATAGGTTGCTCTTACAGAGTAATATGAGCCAAAATCACTTCACAATAAAATTTTGCCCATAAGAAAGTTCTACACTCTTCAGATACCATAATCAATGATTGCTGAAATGTACATCAACACCATAAAAATATTTTATTTTTAATTTACAATGTTAGGTCAAAAAATAGAGAAAAATAAACATACGGAGCTTCTACTTCAAAGTTTACGGGATTCGAATGATTAATTGATAATCAATTGAATAACTGAAAATATCTTATCTTAACACTCAAATAGAATTTTGAGATTACTCTGAGAAAAAATTAGAAAGCTATAGGTTAAAGAGAAATTGAGAAAGATCAAATGAGCATGCATAAAATGAAGTAATAGGAATCAAAACTATGATAAATCAAAATCAAAAAGCAAGAAGAATGTTAAAAACCACGTAAATCTATGCATTATTTATTTTTCTCTCTATTATTTATTGTTATTATATAATATACATAGCCATTTAAATATGATGGGGGCTAAGTCTTCTATTATATTATATGATAGGCACAACTACCTAAATATTGTGAATATTATGAAAAGTCAAGTCTCTAATTTATATTTTTATTATTATATTTGACAATGCCACCTAATTATAAAAAGTTAAGCCACCTATACACATAACAATTATTAGTAGATTTCACTTGAAGCGACAATTTAAAGTCTTGAGCATCCTAAAATTAATCATAATTGAAAAGAAAGATTAACAAAAAGCATGGCACAACAATCCGTTAAATGACTGAATTACTTCAACTATCTAGCCAAATCACAGTAGGAAAGATATGTCTAAGCCACTAACAACCACAACTCCCCAGGAAATTTATCCCTCGTTGAGAACTTATACAAGTAAAGGAGGGAGCTCGAGACTGAAACTTTTACCTGTCAGTAGACAGAATATAATGAAAAACTTTTACTGCAATTGCCGGGTAGATCATGCTACAGAAGCACCAGTGGATGCCATGAGTAGTAAAATAGCGATCTATCATCTGCTAGTCTCCGGAAAGGATCAGATTTTATGATCCAACATAGTATAAATTTGCACATTATAAGGAGACAATGGCCTAACAAAATTTTTAGCTGTTCGCATTTAGTTTCTCCAAAAGGATCTTATTCAGCAGCCCTGGATTTGCCTTGCCTTTTGATATTTTCATCACCGCTTATGGCTATAATGTACATGATCGTCTCACACAAGTACAAAAACTTAGAACATAATCAAGGAAAAGCATGCATATAAAAATTAATAAATGAGTTAACATATTTGTAAGGAGTTAACCTATATTCTAGGACAATTAGAAAATAAACCACTAAATACAACACACATTGGCAGCAAATTTATATTAAGAGATTTTAACCAACAAACTTTATGAAAAGTCCGAAGTCTGGTAAAAATTGCCAAAGTCTTAGTTAATTGAAATTTAGGCCAAATGGGTAGCTTATTTTTACAAATGCATATAACGTTTACAAGAATTGTTGTGTCATGGAATTCAAAAGGCAACATCCATAATGAATCAGATTATCATAACAGATATATATCATGTTTCAAGATTTCAACAAAGAACTATCAAAATAAGACTCAGCAAGTAATAAAAACAATGTCTCAAAACTTGCAACACTGGTTTACCTGACCGGCAAAAAAACCTTGTAGCTTAGTTTTGCCCCCTCGGTATTGCTCCAGCTGCTTTGGATTCTCTAAGAGCACTTTATCAACCATTTTTTCAATCTCGGATGGATCTACTATCTGCAATGTTTGAATAACTTGTGAGAACCCACTAACAAAAAGCCTACAAATTATGATGTGCTTATCAGATTGATCATCTTACAAACAACATTTTTAACTGACAGAATAAATCATCAATTGATTGCTCCACTTTGTTTTTAGGTGCATCCCCTCTTGAAATCGTTCAGGCTTGTCCATTATTGGATGAAACAAGCTCAGATATCAAGCTGACAGATTAACAATTTCTGTTTATTTTTGTTGAAACAAGTTCCAGCAACAAAGTGCATGACTTGCCTGAACCAGGTCCTTCTCTTTTATAATGCCCTTGACGGTTCCACCTTTGGCCATCAGCTTAAGAAGTATCTGCAAATATGTGGAAGTAACTAATCATACCACATATCCAAAGGTAAATAATAAATAACTAGAAATGGAAAAGAAAATTTTGACCTTTTCCCTTCCAGAGACAATAATTGACCTTGGCTTGTTCATAGGGTCTCAATGCACCATTTAACTCATTTAATAACATCAGACATGGAGACTCAAATTCTAAGATCTTGTGTTGCGAGACAGCAGCCAGAATGGCTATTTTAACCTTAGTCCTTATATGCCTTTAATAACTTGTGTCTGCTAAGTACTTCTTTGACAAAATGCCATTACATACGTAAGTTAAATAGCCATTATCCAATTGGCAGCCAGCTTCATATCAGCACCCTTTGCAATAGTTGCTTCAAAAAATTGTGCAACCTAAGAATTTCATTCAGCAAAAGGGCAAACACCTTTGATCATCCAACAGGAAATGTATAAAAATAAACATTGTAACACAATACACAGATAGCTGAGGATGCATTTGCAGATAACAAATCCAGGTCAGTCTAGAAGATTTGTAGGATTGTCTCAAAGCACAGCCACAGGCTTCAGTAATTTTGGGTTGTTGCAAGTCAAAATAAAGTTATGCAAAAGGCACGTGCCAAGCCCAGGAAACTCACCCATATAATTGTTGCATGTAAGAGCAGAAAAGCTAGGACAGCTAATGTCACCTGAAGAATAGCTAAAACAAATTCATTTCGCGGAACCATAAAACTAACAAACAGAGGAGGCAACTTCTAAATCACCATTCTAATCAAAGTACTAGCAATGGTACACTTTCCTCTCTGTAGGCATATTCCAAAACATATAAGCTATTGAATGAGATAATGCCAATGGCTGCAATAGCATCCAATACATCTAATATAATAATCAAACAGGACTATGATGTGGACTTACATTTACGTCATTTGCAAGGAAAAGTACATCCTGCATGCTTAAGTGCATTTTTTGGTATCTCCGACGCTTCATTTCAGGAAGTTCCAGCGGAGATGACTGAATGCTATCAACATACTCTTTAGTAAGAATAACTTCTGGGAGGTCAGTTCTGGGAAATATCGGTAATCAGCAAGTCCTTTTTTCCTCATTGTAATAGTTTTCTAAAAAGTACACAAAGTCTATGGAGCATGTACGTAGTCAAGAAGTGACAAAGTGAAACCCTGTATTTCGAATGTAGAACTATAAAATGAAATAAGATGTACTATATAACCTCAGAACCTTCTTCCCAAAGACGAGTTTCTTGAACAACTTGATCATCCTGGCCTTGGTTATAGAGAAGGGCCTGCCAAGCCATCTCAAAATCAATGGCCCTGTTAATTAAGGAAAATGAGTTCAAGTTCTTTATCTCAACCTGCAAGTACATAAATATGTCAGCTATTAAAATGTACACACATTCTTCTCCAAATTGTGGTTAAATAAATGCAGTTATTTCAAGACTTCTAAGATACTTCTGAATATCCATCCTTCAGGATGGAGTTCTATTCACAAGAAAGTCTCTGATTGAGGAGTCAGATTGAAGAACAAAGCAATAGCAGCAACCTCTGCTCTTACTGCTTTCTCAAACAGATATTATAGACTTTGAACACCTTAAGTTATGTTAACAGATAATGATTAGTATCATGGAGGCTCCATATGGTTTGAAATAAGGTGGGAGTTTCTCTCTCTGCAGAAGAATTTATTAGATTGTTTTGCTTCTCCACAATTTCAGTTCAAGCTTTGGCAAGTATGGAGGTTTCTTTACTAGTGGAAAATGTAAAACCAATAATGGATGGATTTCCTCCAGATACCCTTGAATGCATTTATGTCAACATGCACACAACTTAAACTCAAATGATTAAACAAAGAACTTCAGATTAATGACTACTTCAGCTTTGAAGGTCAAATTAGCCAGGGTGGACATATACAACCCTCATTTTATTGGCACAAGAAGATCTTCACATAAAATTCATGAAATCTTGATCAGTGATGATGAACAATTTTTAGTAAATCTCCAACTAACCTTATTATGACATGTAAGCTTCTTCATCTAAGCCTAAAACTATTTACTCAGAGCATTTCACATGTCCAATTTCTTATTTCTAGATACACACAACAAGAAACAGGATCAAAGTAGTTGTTTTTTCATTGTAAACTGAAGTACTAAGTTTTTCTGGGAGAGAGAGAGAGAGAGACCCCTCATCACCTTTGTCCTGAATTTTGTTTGTCCAAGTGGTCGAATTGAGACATTTACATCACAGCGTAATGAACCTTCTTGCATATTTCCATTGCTCACTCCCAAATACCGAACCAACCTCTGTAATTCTGCCTCATATTCTGCAGCTTCAAGTCTAGTTCTCATATCAGGTTCAGAAACAATCTCAAGCAAGGGTACCCCAGCTCTATTCAGATCAACCTGCAAAATATAACCAATCGTGTCAATAATGTTCTGACATAGATGATAGTTATCAACTTACACCCTACAGTAACAATCATCAACATCATAAAAAGAAAGAAGTGACACAAGCCATAAACTTACTTTTAGAAAAGCCACTAAACATAAATAAGGTGCGTTACAACTGAATTAGCACACTAATAATTTTAACTTAGGCCATAGATCATATGGATAGTGCTCAATGTTTTTGAAACAAGGATAATTGAGATATTGAGAGTAGAAAAAACCAATATAATCATCAGGAAAAAAAACAAACAAATATAGTAATGTAATTAGAAAGAAATCTAATGCAAAGTAATAGGAAAAGTAATTTCCTGTGAGGAATTTCCATCTTCTGAATGAAGCAGCTTCCCTGCATCCTCTTTCATATGAACTCTAGTAATACCAAACCTCCTATGTCCACCACCAAAGTCAACAGGAAGATTCACATCTAAGTAACTGCCAGCTGCAATTGGGATATCAAACTGTGATATTTGGTAACCCTTTGGAAGGTCTGGATAAAAGTACTGCTTCCTATTAAACTTTGCGTTCAATGACAACTTGCAATTTAAAGCAAGTCCTAATTTTACAGCAAACTCAATCACTTTGGAGTTGAGTACCGACAAGTTACCCGGAAAACCCATACAAATGGGGCAGATACTGGTGTTCGGCTGACTGCCATAATTGTAAGGGCAACCACAGAAAGCCTAGTTGAGTGTGGAGAGTTGGACATGAGTTTCTTTACCAATGATTGCTTCATAGTCTTTAGTGATTCTATCAGGTGTGTTGGTTTTGACCTGGTGGGTTTGTGGTGAACCTTCAATTTGCGGGGGTTGTTGCTTTTCTTGTGTAGCCGTTTGGGTATGCGTGCTTCTCCCTGTGCAATAAACAACACTACTGTTTCTTCGGAGCAATGCAATTGGGTGTATCAACAAAGGATGTGTTTGTATCGATCTAAAAAATATGGAAGCCATGCTATCGGTAATTTACTCGAAACTAACAATCAGATAGTCCAACCTCTGCTTCTGCAAATCATCAAACAGGTAGTCAGCAAGCTAACAGTAAAACGGTGAGAGTATGCAGCCAGCAAATAATACAGAAACAACAAAGTTTTATCGACTACAATTTTTTAAGAGCTGCATTTAATAAATACCCATGTGATATTTTCATGCTCAAACTTGGATATCAATGAAAATCAGACAAATGAAAAATTTTGAGTTTGCCCAAAAAGTATGTGCTTGCTCTGGCGTATATGGCGGTGAAATATCGAGGAAGAAACTCAAAATGGATACATTATCAAGGATGCCCAGGATCCTGGGAAACACTGAAGTTGAGGAAGATAGTTCGGCAGTTGAACACAAAATTACAATATCAAATAGATTAAATTGGAAACAAAAAATAAGAAGGAAAGCTTGTAAATTTTAACTATGAAAATCAGAAGAAAGATTGTAACAAGAGTACCGAAAAGACTGAACTCACCTGCCCGCACACTCCAACAAAAAGAGGCTTGACAGCCTTACTAACAGTCATCCATAGTTCCGTACATTTTACATAAGAGTATTTTTCACGCACTTGTTTAAATAAAATAAAATTATGCATGAGTGTAAATTTTTAAAAATTAAAAATATATATAAATTTATAAACAGAATAATTATTAATTAATTAATTAAAATATGAAAATAATTAAATTAATGAATATTTTTCAAATAATTTTTTAAAAAATTATTTATATATAATTTTTTTTTAATTACGTAAAAATATATTTAAAAAAATATTATTAAATTATTTTAAATTATTTTTTATTTTTCATTGATTATTTAACAGTAAAAATTATTAATTTTACTACCAACGGATAGATCTCCTTAAGTTTTAAAAAAGTTGATTATTAGTTCAAAAATTAACAATATTTTTGAAGAGGTTTAATTGATTTAAAATTTTATTAATTTAATAATTATTTTAATAAAATATTATTATATTATTAATTTGAGCTCGATCTAAATTTTAATAATCGAACAATCAATCTAATATATTTAAAATTGATCGTGAATTTTTTTAAATGATATAATTATTTAGATTCAATTTTAAATTTTTTTGTTTAAGCTAAGATAAAAAATAGTGTTATAAAATTTTAATTTTTATTTAAATAAATATTTTTATATTTTAATTATAAAAAATTATTTTATTTATATTTAATTAATATAAAATTTTTTAAAAAGTTAATATAAAGATTATTAAATTAAAAATAATTTTTATTTTTTAGGTTTAAATTTAAATTGTTAAAGCAAATTAAATTTAAATTGATATTTTTAAATTAATTGAGTTTTTAAGTTAATTAAATCGATATTTATCAATTTAATTTAATTTAATAATTATTATTATTTTAATCAAAAATCAAAGATGAGGTTAAAATCATAAACCAAAATGATCAAATATTATAATTAAAAAAGTTTTATTAAAAATAAATAAATTATATTCACATTACAGAAGTTGTAGTAACTTGGTTGATACGTTGAGTTCCAAGACAGCGTTCCGGTTGTTGACTTGCTTGCTTTTTATTTAACAAGGTCCAACTAATGGCAAATTTCGGGCATCATCTCTTGTGCTTAAAAATTGCGTCTTTCTCGGCGAATAGTCTCGGATGTTATGGCAATGGAGATACCGCAATCATGGAGAGTGAGATTGTCCTTCAAGAACGCTACAATATTGCTTACCATTTTGAATGTGATTGCTGTTCTTAGCTTGCTTCAGGGCTTCCTCTCTTCTTTTGCCTCCTCTCGTGATAATCTCTCCTCAAACCAGCTCACTTCAGGTATCTTTTTCTTTGAAATCTGAGCTTCTGTTATGAAAAAGAAGTGTAAATATCATGGGCAGTTTTGTTGGCTATGGAGAAACTTTTGTTTAATTGTGTTCATTATTTTGTATCATTGTTATCTGGTTGCTGAATTTGACAATAAGACCATTTCTTGGTATGAGGTTTTGTTGTTGATAAAATGATTTGGATTTGATGGCGTATTTTGATGACTATGTTGGTTATGCCCTAACTTTTGGCTGAAATTTTAAAAAAAAATTCAAATACTTGGATTATTATATTGTGTTTAAATTGAACAGAAATACTTGTAGATATATTATTTTTCTTGGTTTTCATGTGGGACTTGATGTTTTCTTTGCTCTTTATGTTGAGGGGCGTCTCAGTAATTTGGGGTATGGATGAGAGGAGATACACAGTTTCAAGGAATGGGAAGCCTGTCTGTAGTGGTGGGTCTCAGAATTTGGTTTTAGCTTAAGAACTTCTGGTTGAGGAATTGATGATTGAAGGTGGTTTCTCTGGATATTGCTGGGGAGTTTTTTTTCCTCTTCATTCATTCGAGCTCATACTTGAACATTTTCAGGAATTTAGTTCCGAACTGTCTTTGTAATTAATGTGGTTAAATTATAAACTTGTTTTTGAGAATTTTCGTATTCCTATATTTAGATATGGGAGATGAATTTCTGACTCTGATTTTGGTTTTTCTTTTACATACACCTTCAAGCTGATATTTAGATCTTTATATCTGTCAGGCATTAAGTTCATGTTTTCAGAATTGGCTAAAATGCAATGCAGTGTTACTAATTCCCGAAAATTTGAATTTTAATATGGCAAATCCATTCCCTCCTAGCTTTGCTATTCTGATTTCTGTCTAGTAGTTTACATTTGAGTGAGGATTTTCTTGTCTGCTTGGTCAGTTTGCTTTATTTTTCAGTTTGGCTTATTTTGCATTGAGAGAAAATCATTCCTTAAGTTTGAAGTATGAAATTATATTAGATTTCTTAGCTCCGAATCCCGCTAAAGAGATTTCCAAACAATCATATAGCTCTAAACTAGAGTGTTTTGAAATGACCAGTGGTTGATAAGATTTAATGAAGGATTGATGATTTAACAAGTGAATGAAGGTTTTTGGGGCATTAGTTTCAAATCTGTTCTTTCTTTCTTGGCAAAGATCAAATGCATAAAAATATCCGTAGGAAGACATCCAGTAGTATGGTAGGGGTAAATGATTTACAATTAGATGGGTCTAGAACCTTATCCTTGTTCATATGGGTGCTTCTGTAGACAAGGCACTGGTTTGATTTTCGTTGTTGGGAACTTGGGATGAGGTCCTAAAGTCTATCCATTGTTTCTGTTAATGATTTTCTGATCTATAACAAAATTATAGCATCCATTTCATTTAGGATTAGTCTCGGAGTAAGATAGATGGAGACTTTTGTGTGTATGTGTGTTTTATTTATGTTATCTCTACATCATTTTCCATTGCCATTGAATTGTGTGTGTGTGTGTGTTTGTTCTTCGTTTTTTTTATCAAATCTGAATATTTTTTCTCTACTTCATTTGCCATTGCCATTCAAACCGCAACATGGGATCCTGCTGAAATATATTGTGACATTTTTTCTATTTGTCAATGCACACATTCAATTGATGACAACTGGGATAACAATATAACTGCAGTTCAGCTCAAGTACATCAAGGAATCTGAGGAGATTCGCCTTGCCATGCAACCATTGGAGCTCATAAAGAGAGTAAGCTTCATATTGGCTTTATTTCTTTAAAGCAATTTTGTAAAAGCCTCTGATAAAACTAAAAGTGCCCAAAACAAAAAAAAGAGAAAAAAAAATGAGGCCAAGTTACTTTTTCTTACTTTGTTTCTATTTTTCCCGGTGACGTACTTTTCCTGAAATTTGATAAAATAATACTTAGATGCAAGATTTCACAAAATTAACAAAAAATGTCGCTGAACAATAACTAAAATAGTAAAATGACTAAAACATTCTTATATATAGTGTTAAGTATTAGTAATATCTTTCACAGATCTCTCTTAAACTTCTAAAAAACTAACACATATCTCTCTTGGAATTTTAAAAACTAACAAAAAGTATTCTTAAAAATTATTTTTATATTTAATTTGATTTAATAAATATATATAAATTTATGTACTAATTTTAATGGAACAATATTATAAATTACTTATTTCTGTATAACTATAAACAATTAATGTAATAAACATATATAAAAATAAATCAATATATATGTGTGTATGATAAATTGTTTGTATATATAGAATTATTTTAACTGTTATATATATTTTTATAATAATTAAAATTAGTTGAAAATTAAAAATTTTTTATTTTTAACAAAAAAATAATTGAATAAGCAAAACACTTGTAAATTCAAAATTTTCAATTTTAATCTTTTTAAAATAAAAATGTTTAATTTTATTAATTATAAAAATATTTACAATAATTAAAATATTTCTACAAAAGTAAATAATTTATAACACTTATTTGTATATATTTATATCGTTTAGTTTTATATATATTTATTAAATTAAATATTTATAGTTTAACATAGTAAATTATAATTTATAATATTGTTCTATTAAAATTAATATATAATTTATGTATATTTATTAAATTAAATATCAAAATATAAAAATAACTTTTAAGAATAGTTTTTATTGGTTTTAAAAAATAAAAAGTTTGTATTAATTATCAAAATTAAAAGAGAAATATGTAATAATTATATACAAAGATATTTTAATCGTTATTAAAGGATAGCTTCCGTTAGTTTTATGAAACGTTACATTTAAGTGTTATTTTTTCAAACCTCAAAGAATGTATTTGAAATTATCACTTTCCTGGTCATTATTGATTTAATACCTCAATTTGAGGGTGGATGAACATAACAGGCAAAACTTGTGGGAGATTATCGTGCATCAAGGTTGATTTTTTACTTAATTCCTTTAGGTGAGGGAAATTCAGCAAGAGACATACAGGGAACCAGAAATAGTTGTACAGAAGGATGCAAAGCAGACAGCGGCACTTGATCTTTCTAAAAGGTTGAAGGACTTGCGTTCTGTCAATGATGCTGCCAGCTTTAAAGGTGCCTGAATCTTCTTTTCCCTTTCAAAATTATTGATAACATACAAAATCTAAGAACCAACCGCAAGATTGACTACATGATATGTTTGCAGTAGTTATTTCTGCAATTTCCAACAGTTCATCTTGTTGAGATATTCTAGATTGACATGTATCCGAAAGGCAATCATACTCTTATACACAAGTTTTTTCAGCTTTAGAAGAATGGCGAAAAAGAAAGATGGAACGGGCTAGGCAGCGGGAAATACAGAAAAATGCAACCACCACCTCCCAGGCGTGACATCTTTTTTAGACAAAACCTGTGATGCTTATATGAAACAAATACTGGTTGGTTGCATTAATCATCCTAAACCGTAACATTTAGTAAGCTTAAAAGAACTCTTTTCACACATGTATTGTGTTTTTTTACCCTAAGGGTTAAATTATGGCATTATAGTTATATAGTCGGAGTTTCTATGGTTCCTTGGAAGATGGTATTCTGTACAGCAACTATTTTCAACTGTTCCAAGACTTGGGTATATGATGGCTGCCACATAAATATATTCCCAATTTTAAACTTCGTTTTTCGTTTTTGCTGTTTTCTTTGATGTCGTTAACAAAGTGTTATGCTTTAATGGTTTGTAAAGGATATTAAAAAAGTATTTAATAACATCAATTTTTAGTATATTCTATTCCTTAACTAACATTCAACTTGTAATTTTTCTACCTACGGCATTTGGCATTTTAATATCAAACGAGGCCTTAATCTACTATTGTACACACCCACCACGGAGTAGCACCAATTTCATTCATAAATACTTGCATTCTACTCACATTTTACATCTAGATTGAGTTGTTAGTGCTTCTATTCTACCACCATTCAATGACAATTGTAGCTTTGAAATCTTAATCTCCAACAAAACCATAGTAAAGGTACTCATGGCCGTATTTTCAAAGGACTTATTGTGTTCATCACCGTGGCTTGATTGCTGCAGTCTCTCCGCATAATTCTTGCCTCCAAATAACTTGGTTATCTGCTTCTCTAATTCTCTTCGGCACAAATCCACCACTAAGAGGGGAAGAAGGACAGAAATTAACTGGATTGAGTATATCCATCTATACACACGTGCACCTATAAAATGTCTGTACAAGCTTATCCAAGTTGAACTAAATATGTACAGAATATTGATACAAAAAGTTTACAACAGTACAAGCTTACAAAACTATAGAGCAAACAGAGCCTTCATCCTACAACGTCCAGAAAGAAGAGGATTACAATGAACATGTCCGCAAAAGTTAGTATAGTGACATCCGGTGTGTATCAGAGAAAGTTCATATTTTTTTATCTTCAACATTTTTACTTGCCAGGTGTTACAAGTAAACTTTTTTTGCCATTTTTCTTAATCCGCAGCACTGGATCTTCTTCAGTACTATCCGCTAATGGCAAGATAATAAACAAAGAGACAGCAGTGCAGACAATGGGTTGAAAGCCATTTTACAATCTAACAACATGATCACATTTGCAGCAACTACTTCTCAAGAAAAAGATGAGCCCAAAAATTCCAGGGACACGTTCACAAAACTTTTGTACTCAAGTTATCTGATTGTCATCTGCAGAAGACAATTGCAGTATGTTAATACAGAAGATCATTGGTCAAAGTCTCTATGGATATGCAATCACAATAGTAAATTGTAACTATGGCATTGAAACAATGAATTTTCACATTCATCATAAACAATGCTTTCTAGTTACAACGCTAACAGCACAGAAACAATTGACACGAAGTAACCACCTAGTAGCTTCAGAATCAAGCCACACAATTATCAAACAAATCCAGCAGCCAACAACAACTTGGAGACTGAGCAATAGTTAATTAGGACAAGTTATAAGTAATATTGCTATACTGAAATTTGAAATTAGCATAATCATAACCAGAAATAAATATGATGCACAAACACAGCTGGTTGTGTACAATCAGAATGATGCATGCAGAGCTGGTTGTGTGCAAGTGCCTTATGATTAAGGCCAACCAAATATGAATCATAATGCACTTTCACCAAGAAAAAGACTTCATAAAATTTAAAACAGTTCTGCATGTTAAAAAGATTCAAACGACTTCTTGGAAGAGAAAGACACCATCAAATTTCCAACATTAGCTACTGCATTGATACTCCTTTCAACGAGGAAGCTTAAGAGCATCCCAAAGACTTCCATTAAAATCACTTTTCCTTCACTTTTTGGAACCATCAATCAACAATCTTACAGCCTTCTTCTGCCATGGCTTTGGGACAAATCCAAGCATTTGTGCCACTTTAGCCTGCTTAGTTGATTGAGAAAATGATCCCAAAGAGGAAACATAACAAGTATTAAAACAAAACAACATTCAAATATGG
>BNST01003152.1:0-72988 GCA_019650275.1 Xylocarpus granatum
TACATGCGGGCTTAGCAGAGGCATGTAGCTAGGTACAACTCATAACAGCATATCTTTCATATTCAAAAACTAGCTGTTATTTTGTGCTGTTGTAGTTAGCTTAAAATGGGCTTCGGGCTTGATAAGGGTGTCCAAAGATCGATCTAAGAGTTATTTGGGCTTTTCGTCTTCACCCTCAATCTCTTCATCCTCAAGAATCCCCACAGCCGCAGCAAAGGCTGTCACGCATATTTGTCAGTCGATGACGAGCTTCCTGGGTGCAACCGAAAATCCCTATCAGCGAACCAGAGGCATCGGACACATTCGGCAATGCTCGGGAGAAGCTACGAGGAATGCCCTGAACATCCTTGTGGGCGTCACTGCAAGGTCAGGTGTGTTATGCAATGTGCGCTATGAAGTTTTTGGGAGCAACTAGAACATCCAAGTGGGCGTGGCAGCGCGTTAGACAGTGTGCGGTAGGAGCTACCAGTAGAGACCGGAACATACATGCTAGCTTAGCAGAGGCATACAACTAGGAACAAGATATAATAGCATATCTTCCATATTCAAAAACTAGCTGTTATTTTGTGGCATTCTACTTAGCTTGAAATGGGCTTCGGGCATGATAAGGGTGTCGAAAGATCGATCTAAGAGTTATTTGGGCTTTTCTTCTTCACCCTCAATCTCTTCATCTTCAAGATTCCCCACGGCCGCAGCACAGGGCTTCACGCGTGTTTGTCAGTCCGATGACGAACTTCTGGGTGCAATAGGATCATCCCTGTCAGGAACTCAGAGGCATTGGACACATTCGGCAATGCTTGGGACAAACTTCGAGGAGTACCCAGAACATCCTTGTGGGGCGTCACTGCGAGGTCAGGTGTGTTCCGCAATGTGCACTACGAAGTTTTGGGAGCGACTAGAACATCCAAGTGGGCGTGGCAACGCGTTCGACAGTGTACGGTAGGAACTACCAGTAGTGACCGGAACATACATGCGGGCTTATTAGAGGCATATAGCTAGGTACAACACATAACAGCATATATTTCACAATCAAAAACTAGCTGTAATTTTGTGCTGTTGTAGTTAGCTTGAAATGGGCTTCGGGCTTGATAAGGGTGTGCAAAGATCGATCTAAGAGTTATTTGGGCTTTTTGTCTTCACCCTCAATCTCTTCATCTTCAAGAATCCCCACAGCTGCGATCGAGGCTTCGTGCGTGTTTGTCAGTCCGATGACGAACTTTTGGGTGCAACTGGAACATCTCTGTCAGCGAACCAGAGGCATTGGACACGTTCGGTAATGCTTGGGACAAACTTTGAGGAGTGCCCAGAACATCCTTGTGGGCGTCACTGCGAGGTCATGTGTGTTCTGTAATGTGGACTACGAAGTTTTGGGAGCGACTAGAACATCCAAGTGGGCGTGGCAACGTGCTCGACAGTGTGCAGTAGGATCTATCGGTAGAGACCGGAACATACATGCGGGCTTAGTAGAGGCATGTAGCTAGGTACAAGACATAACAGCATATCTTTCTTATTTAAAAACTAACTGTTATTTTGTGCATGTTGTAGTTAGCCTTAAATGGGCTTCGGATCTGATAAGGGTGTCCAAAGATCGATCTAAGAGTTATTTGGGCTTTTCGTCTTCACCCTCAATCTCTTCATCTTCAAGACTCCCCACGGGCGCAGCAGAGGCTTCACGCATGTTTGTCAGTCCGATGACGAACTTCTGGGTGCAACTGGAACATCCCTGTCAGCGAACCAGAGGCATTGGACATGTTCGACAATGCGTGGGACAAACTTCGAGGAGTGCCCAGAACATCCTTGTGGGCGTCATTGCGAGGTCATGTCTTTTCTACAATGTGGACTATGAAGTTTTGGGAGTGACTAGAACATCAAAGTGGGCTTGGCAGGGCGCTCGACAGTGCACAGTAGGGACTGCCGGTAGAGACCGGAACATACATGCGGGCTTAGCAGAGGCATGTAGCTAGGTACAACACATAACAGCATATCTTTCATATTCAAAAACTAGCTGTTATTTTGTGCTGTTGTAGTTAGCTTAAAATGGGCTTCGGGCTTGATAAGGGTGTCCAAAGATCGATCTAAGAGTTATTTGGGCTTTTCGTCTTCACCCTCAATCTCTTCATCTTCAAGACTCCCCACGGGCGCAGCAGAGGCTTCACGCATGTTTGTTAGTCCGATGACGAACTTCTGGGTGCAACTGGAACATCTCTGTCAGCGAACTAGAGGCATTGGACACGTTCGGTAATGCTTGGGTCAAACTTCGAGGAGTGCCCCAGAACATCCTTGTGGGCGTCACTGCAAGGTCATGTGTGTTTTGTAATGTGGACTACGAAGTTTTGGGAGCGACTAAACATCCAAGTGGGCGTGGCAGCGCGCTCGACAGTGTGCGGTAGGAACTACCGGTAGAGACCGGAACATACATGCGGGCTTAGTAGAGGCATGTAGCTAGGTACAACACATAACAGCATATCTTTTCATATTCAAAAACTAGCTGTAATTTTGTGCTGTTGTAGTTAGCTTGAAATGGGCTTCGGGCTTGATAAGGGTGTCGAAAGATCGATCTAAGAGTTATTTGGGCTTTTCGTCTTCACCCTCAATCTCTTCATCTTCAAGATTCCCCACGGCCGCAGCACAGGCTTCACGCGTGTTTGTCAGTCTGATGACGAACTTCTGGGTGCAATAGGATCATCCCTGTCAGGAAACCAGAGGCATTGGACACATTCAGCAATGCTTGGGACAAACTTCGAGGAGTACCCAGAACATCCTTGTGGGCGTCACTGCGAGGTCAGGTGTGTTCCGTAATGTGCACTACGAGGTTCTGGGAGTGACTAGAACATCCAAGTGGGTGTGGCAGACGCATTCGACAGTGTACGGTAGGAACTACCAGTAGTGACCGGAACATACATGCGGGCTTATTAGAGGCATATAGCTAGGTACAACACATAACAACATATATTTCACAATCAAAAACTAGCTGTAATTTTGTGCTGTTGTAGTTAGCCTGAAATGGGCTTCGAGCTTGATAAGGTGGCTGCGATCGAGGCTTCGTGCGTGTTTGTCAGTCCGATGACGAACTTCTGGGTGCAACAGGAACATCTCTGTCAGCGAACCGGAGGCATTGGACACGTTCGGTAATGCTTGGGAGAAACTTCGAGGAGTACCCAAAACATCCTTGTGGGCGTCACTGCAAGGTCATGTGTGTTCTGTAATGTGGACTACGAAGTTTTGGGAGCGACTAGAACATCCAAGTGGGCGTGGCAGCGCGCTCGACAGTGTGCGGTAGGAACTACTGGTAGAGACCGGAACATACATGCGGGCTTAGTAGAGGCATGTAGCTAGGTACAATACATAACAGCATATCTTTCATATTCAAGAACTAACTGTTATTTTGTGCTGTTGTAGTTAGCTTAAAATGGGCTTCGGGCTTGATAAGGGTGTCCAAAGATCGATCTAAGAGTTATTTGGGCTTTTCGCCTTCACCCTCAATCTCGTCATCTTCAAGACTCCCCGCGGGCGCAGCAGGGGCTTCGTGCGTGTTTGTCAGTCCGATGACGAACTTCTGGGTGCAACTGGAACATCCCTGTCAGCGAACTAGAGGCATTGGACACGTTCGACAATGCTTGGGACAAACTTCGAGGAGTGCCCAGAACATCCTTGTGGGCGTCACTGCAAGGTCAGGTGTGTTATGCAATGTGCACTACGAAGTTTTGGGAGCAACTAGAACATCCAAGTGGGCGTGGCAACGCGTTTGACAGTGTACGGTAGGAACTACAAGTAGTGACCGGAACATACATGCGGGCTTACAAGAGGCATATAGCTAGGTAAAACACATAACAACATATCTTTCATAATCAAAAACTAGCTGTTATTTTGTGCTGTTGTAGTTAGCTTGAAATGGGCTTTCGGGCTTGATAAGGGTGTCCAAAGATCGATCTAAGAGTTATTTGGGCTTTTCGTCTTCACCCTCAATCTCTTCATCTTCAAGAATCCCCATGGCTGCGATCGAGGCTTCGTGCGTGTTTGTCAGTCCGATGACGAACTTCTGGGTGCAACTGGAACATCCCTGTCAGCGAACCAGAGGCATTGGACACATTCGGCAATGCTTGGGGACAAACTTCGAGGAGTACCCAGAACATCCTTGTGGGCGTCATTGCGAGGTCAGGTGTGTTCCGCAATGTGCACAACGAGGTTCTGGGAGCGACTAGAACATCCAAGTGGGCTGTGGCAACGCATTCGACAGTGTACGGTAGGAACTACCAGTAGTGACCGGAACATACATGCGGGCTTTGTAGAGGCATAGAGCTAGGTACAACACATAACAGCATATATTTCATATTCAAAAACTAGCTGTTATTTTGTGCTGTTGTAGTTAGCTTGAAATGGGCTTCGGGCTTGATAAGGGTGTGCAAAGATCGATCTAAGAGTTATTTGGGCTTTTCGTCTTCACCCTCAATCTCTTCATCTTCAAGAATCCCCACGGCTGCGAGAGGCTTCATGCGTGTTTGTCAGTCCGATGACGAACTTTCTGGGTGCAACTGGAACATCCCTGTCAGTGAACCAGAGGCATTGGACACGTTCGGCAATGCTTGGGACAAACTTCGAGGAGTGCCCAGAACATCCTTGTGGGCGTCACTGCGAGGTCATGTGTGTTCTGCAATGTGGACTACGAAGTTTTGGGAGCGACTAGAACATCCAAGTGGGCATGGCAGCGCGTTCGACAGTGTGCGGTAGGAACTACGTAGAGACCGGAACATACATGCGGGCTTAGTAGAGGCATGTAGCTAGGTACAACACATAACAACATATCTTTCATATTCAAAAACTAGCTGTTATTTTGTGCTGTTGTAGTTAGCTTGAAATGGGCTTCGGGCTTGATAAGGGTGCCCAAAGATCGATCTAAGAGTTATTTGGGCTTTTCATCTTCACCCTCAATCTCTTCATCTTCAAGAATCCCCACGGCGCAGCAGAGGGCTTCATGCGTGTTTGTCAGTCCGATGACGAACTTCTGGGTGCAACTGGAACATCCCTGTCAGTGAACTAGAGGCATTGGACACGTTCGGCAATGCTTGGGACAAACTTGAGGAGTGCCCAGAACATCCTTGTGGGCGTCACTGCGAGGTCATGTGTGTTCTGCAATGTGGACTACGAAGTTTTGGGAGCGACTAGAACATCCAAGTGGGCGTGGCAACGCGCTCGACAGTGTGCGGTAGGAACTATCAGTAGAGACCGGAACATACATGCGGGCTTAGCAGAGGCATGTAGCTAGGTACAACACATAACATCATATCTTTCATATTCAAAAACTAGCTGTTATTTTGTGCTGTTGTAGTTAGCTTAAATGGGCTTCGGGCTTGATAAGGGTGTCCAAAGATCGATCTAAGAGTTATTTGGGCTTTTCGTCTTCACCCTCAATCTCTTCATCTTCAAGAATCCCCACGGGCGCAGCAGAGGCTTCACGCATGTTTGTCAGTCCGATGACGAACTTCTGGGTGCAACTGGAACATCCCTGTCAGCGAACCAGAGGCATTGGACACGTTCGACAATGCGTGGGACAAACTTCGAGGAGTACCCAGAACATCCTTGTGGGCGTCATTGCGAGGTCATGTGTGTTCTGCAATGTGGACTATGAAGTTTTGGGAGCGACTAGAACATCCAAGTGGGCGTGGCAGCACGCTCGACAGTGTACGGTAGGAACTACCAGTAGAGACCGGAACATACATGCGGGCTTAGCAGAGGCATGTAGCTAGGTACAACACATAACAGCATATCTTTCATATTCAAAAACTAGCTGTTATTTTGTGCTGTTGTAGTTAGCTTAAAATGGGCTTCGGGCTTGATAAGGGTGTCCAAAGATCGATCTAAGAGTTATTTGGGCTTTTCGCCTTCACCCTCAATCTCTTCATCCTCAAGAATCCCCACGGCCGCAGCAGAGGCTTCACGCGTGTTTGTCAGTCCGATGACGAACTTCTGGGTGCAACTGGGAACATCCCTGTCAGCGAACCAGAGGCATTGGACACGTTCGGCAATGCTTGGGACAAACTTCGAGGAGTGCCCAGAACATCCTTGTGGGCGTCACTGCAAGGTTAGGTGTGTTCTGCAATGTGCACTACGAAGTTTTGGGAGAGACTAGAACATCCAAGTGGGCGTGGCAGCGCGTTCGACAGTGTGCGGTAGGAACTACCAGTAGAGACCGGAACATACATGCGGGCTTAGCAGAGGCATACAGCTAGGTACAACACATAACAGCATATCTTTCATATTCAAAAACTAGCTATTATTTTGTGCTGTTGTAGTTAGCTTGAAATGGGCTTCGGGCTTGATAAGGGTGTCCAAAGATCGATCTAAGAGTTATTTGGGCTTTTCGTCTTCACCCTCAATCTCTTCATCTTCAAGAATCCCCACGGCCGCAGCAGAGGCTTCACGCGTGTTTGTCAGTCCGATGACGAACTTCTGGGTGCAACTGGAACATCCCTGTCAGCGAACCAGAGGCATTGGACACATTCGGCAATGCTTGGGACAAACTTCGAGGAGTGCCCAGAACATCCTTGTGGGCGTCACTGCGAGGTCAGGTGTGTTCTGCAATGTGCACTACGAAGTTTTGGGAGCGACTAGAACATCCAAGTGGGCGTGGCAGCGCGTTCGACAGTGTACGGTAGGACTACCAGTAGTGACCGGAACATACATGCGGGCTTAGCAGAGGCATATAGCTAGGTACAACACATAACAGCATATCTTTCATATTCAAAAACTAGCTGTTATTTTGTGCTGTTGTAGTTAGCTTGAAATGGGCTTCGGGCTTGATAAGGGTGTCCAAAGATCGATCTAAGAGTTATTTGGGCTTTTCGTCTTCACCCTCAATCTCTTCATCTTCAAGAATCCCCACGGCCGCAGCAGAGGCTTCAGCGTGTTTGTCAGTCCGATGACGAACTTCTGGGTGCAACTGGAACATCTCTGTCAGCGAACCAGAGGCATTGGACACGTTCGGCAATGCTTGGGACAAACTTCGAGGAGTGCCCAGAACATCCTTGTGGGCGTCACTGCGAGGTCAGGTGTGTTCTGCAATGTGGACTACGAAGTTTTGGGAGCGACTAGAACATCCAAGTGGGCGTGGCAGCGCGTTCGACAGTGTGCGGTAGGAACTACCAGTAGAGACCGGAACATACATGCGGGCTTAGTAGAGGCATGTAGCTAGGTACAACACATAACAACATATCTTTCATATTCAAAAACTAGCTGTTATTTTGTGCTGTTGTAGTTAGCTTGAAATGGGCTTCGGGCTTGATAAGGGTGTCCAAAGATCGATCTAAGAGTTATTTGGGCTTTTCGTCTTCACCCTCAATCTCTTCATCTTCAAGAATCCCCACGGCTGCGATCGAGGCTTCGTGCGTGTTTGTCAGTCCGATGACGAACTTCTGGGTGCAACTGGAACATCTCTGTCAGCGAACCAGAGGCATTGGACACGTTCGGCAATGCTTGGGACAAACTTCGAGGAGTGCCCAGAACATCCTTGTGGGCGTCACTGCGAGGTCATGTGTGTTCTGCAATGTGGACTATGAAGTTTTGGGAGCGACTAGAACATCCAAGTGGGCGTGGCAGCGCGCTCGACAGTGTGCGGTAGGAACTACCGGTAGAGACCGGAACATACATGCGGGCTTAGTAGAGGCATGTAGCTAGGTACAACACATAACAACATATCTTTCATATTCAAAAACTAGCTGTTATTTTGTGCTGTTGTAGTTAGCTTAAATGGGCTTCGGGCTTGATAAGGGTGTCCAAAGATCGATCTAAGAGTTATTTGGGCTTTTCGTCTTCACCCTCAATCTCTTCATCTTCAAGAATCCCCACGGCCGCAGCAGAGGCTTCACGCATGTTTGTCAGTCCGATGACGAACTTCTGGGTGCAACTGGAACATCCCTGTCAGCGAACCAGAGGCATTGGACACGTTCGGCAATGCTTGGGACAAACTTCGAGGAGTGCCAGAACATCCTTGTGGGCGTCACTGCGAGGTCAGGTGTGTTCCGCAATGTGCGATACGAAGTTTTGGGAGCGACTAGAACATCCAAGTGGGCTTGGCAATGCGTTCGATAGTGTGCGGTAGGAGCTACCAGTAGAGACCGGAACATACATGCTGGCTTAGCAGAGGCATACAGCTAGGTACAACACATAACAGCATATCTTTCATATTCAAAAACTAGCTGTTATTTTGTGCTGTTGTAGTTAGCTTGAAATGGGCTTCGGGCTTGATAAGGGTGTGCAAAGATCGATCTAAGAGTTATTTGGGCTTTTTGTCTTCACCCTCAATCTCTTCATCTTCAAGAATCCCCACGGCCGCAGCAGAGGCTTCGTGCGTGTTTGTCAGTCCGATGACGAACTTCTGGGTTGCAACTGGAACATCCCTGTCAGCGAACCAGAGGCATTGGACACGTTTCGTCAATGCTTGGGACAAAACTTCGAAGAGTGCCCAGAACATCCTTGTGGGCGTCACTGCGAGGTCAGGTGTGTTCCGCAATGTGGACTACGAAGTTTTGGGAGCGACTAGAACATCCAAGTGGGCGTGGCAGCGCGTTCGACAGTGTACGGTAGGAACTACCAGTAGAGACCGGAACATACATGCGGGCTTAGCAGAGGCATGTAGCTAGGTACAACACATAACAACATATCTTTCATATTCAAAAACTAGCTGTTATTTTGTGCTGTTGTAGTTAGCTTGAAATGGGCTTCGGGCTTGATAAGGGTGTCCAAAGATCGATCTAAGAGTTATTTGGGCTTTTCGTCTTCACCCTCAATCTCTTCATCTTCAAGAATCCCCACGGCCGTGGCAGAGGCTTCACGCGTGTTTGTCAGTCCGATGACGAACTTCTGGGTGCAACTGGAACATCCCTGTCAGCGAACCAGAGGCATTGGACACGTTCGGCAATGCTTGGGACAAACTTCGAGGAGTGCCCAGAACATCCTTGTGGGCGTCACTGCAAGGTCATGTGTGTTCTGCAATGTGGACTACGAAGTTTTGGGAGCGACTAGAACATCCAAGTGGGCGTGGCAGCGCGTTCGACAGTGTGCGGTAGGAACTACCAGTAGAGACCGGAACATACATGCGGGCTTAGTAGAGGCATATAGCTAGGTACAACACATAACAGCATATCTTTCATATTCAAAAACTAGCTGTTATTTTGTGCTGTTGTAGTTAGCTTGAAATGGGCTTCGGGCTTGATAAGGGTGTCCAAAGATCGATCTAAGAGTTATTTGGGCTTTTCGTCTTCACCCTCAATCTCTTCATCTTCAAGAATCCCCACGGCTGCAGCAGAGGCTTCACGCATGTTTGTCAGTCCGATGACGAACTTCTGGGTGCAACTGGAACATCCCTGTCAGCGAACCAGAGGCATTGGACACGTTCGGCAATGCTTGGGACAAAACTTCGAGGAGTGCCCAGAACATCCTTGTGGGCGTCACTGCGAGGTCAGGTGTGTTCTCGCAATGTGGACTACGAAGTTTTGGGAGTGACTAGAACATCCAAGTGGGCGTGGCAACGCGTTCGACAGTGTACGTAGGAACTACCAGTAGAGACCGGAACATACATGCTGGGCTTAGCAGAGGCATATAGCTAGGTACAAGACATAACATCATATCTTTCATATTCAAAAACTAGCTGTTATTTTGTGCTGTTGTAGTTAGCTTGAAATGGGCTTCGGGCTTGATAAGGGTGTGCAAAGATCGATCTAAGAGTTATTTGGGCTTTTCGTCTTCACCCTCAATCTCTTCATCTTCAAGAATCCCCACGGGCGCGGCAGAGGCTTCACGCGTGTTTGTCAGTCGATGACGAACTTCTGGGTGCAACTGGAACATCCCTGTCAGCGAACCAGAGGCATTGGACACATTCGGCAATGCTTGGGACAAACTTCGAGGAGTGCCCAGAACATCCTTGTGGGCGTCACTGCGAGGTCAGGTGTGTTCTGCAATGTGCGATACGAAGTTTTGGGAGCGACTAGAACATCCAAGTGGGCTTGGCAACGCGTTCTGACAGTGTGCGGTAGGAGCTACCAGTAGAGACCGGAACATACATGCGGGCTTAGCAGAGGCATACAGCTAGGTACAAGATACAAACAGCATATCTTTCATATTCAAAAACTAGCTGTTATTTTGTGCTGTTGTAGTTAGCTTGAAATGGGCTTCGGGCTTGATAAGGGTGTGCAAAGATCGATCTAAGAGTTATTTGGGCTTTTCGTCTTCACCCTCAATCTCTTCATCTTCAAGAATCCCCACGGCCACAGCAGAGGCTTCGTGCGTGTTTGTCAGTCCGATGACGAACTTCTGGGTGCAACTGGAACATCCCTGTCAGCGAACCAGAGGCATTGGACACGTTTCGGTAATGCTTGGGACAAACTTCGAGGAGTGCCCAGAACATCCTTGTGGGCGTCACTGAGAGGTCAGGTGTGTTCCGCAATGTGGACTACGAAGTTTTGGGAGCGACTAGAACATCCAGTGGGCGTGGCAGCGCGCTCGACAGTGTACGGTAGGAACTACCGGTAGAGACCGGAACATACATGCGGGCTTAGCAGAGGCATGTAGCTAGGTACAACACATAACATCATATCTTTCATATTCAAAAACTAGCTGTTATTTTGTGCTGTTGTAGTTAGCTTGAAATGGGCTTCGGGCTTGATAAGGGTGTCCAAAGATCGATCTAAGAGTTATTTGGGCTTTTCGTCTTCACCCTCAATCTCTTCATCTTCAAGAATCCCCACGGCCGTGGCAGAGGCTTCACGCATGCTTTGTCAGTCTGATGACGAACTTCTGGGTGCAACTGGAACATCCCTGTCAGCGAACCAGAGGCATTGGACACGTTCGGCAATGCTTGGGACAAACTTCGAGGAGTGCCCAGAACATCCTTGTGGGCGTCACTGCAAGGTCAGGTGTGTTCCGCAATGTGGACTACGAAGTTTTGGGAGCGACTAGAACATCCAAGTGGGCGTGGCTAGCGCGTTCGACAATGTGCGGTAGGAGCTACCAGTAGAGACCGGAACATACATGCTGGCTTAGCAGAGGCATACTAGCTAGGTACAAGATATAACAACATATCCTTCATATTCAAAAACTAGCTGTTATTTTGTGCTATTATAGTTAGCTTGAAATGGGCTTCGGGCTTGATAAGGGTGTGCAAAGATCGATCTAAGAGTTATTTGGGCTTTTCGTCTTCACCCTCAATCTCTTCATCTTCAAGAATCCCCACGGCCGCAGCAGAGGCTTCGTGCGTGTTTGTCAGTCCGATGACGAACTTCTGGGTGCAACTGGAACATCCCTGTCAGCGAACCAGAGGCATTGGACACGTTCGGCAATGCTTGGGACAAACTTCGAGGAGTGCCCAGAACATCCTTGTGGGCGTCACTGCGAGGTCAGGTGTGTTCTGCAATGTGCACTACGAAGTTTTGGGAGCGACTAGAACATCCAAGTGGGCGTGGCAGCGCGTTCGACAGTGTGCGGTAGGAACTACCAGTAGAGACCGGAACATACATGCTGGCTTAGCAGAGGCATACAACTAGGAACAAGATATAACAACATATCTTCATATTCAAAAACTAGCTGTTATTTTGTGCTGTTGTAGTTAGCTTGAAATGGGCTTCGGGCTTGATAAGGGTGTGCAAAGATCGATCTAATAGTTATTTGGGCTTTTCGTCTTCACCCTCAATCTCTTCATCTTCAAGAATCCCCATGGCCGCGAGCGAGGCTTCGTGCGTGTTTGTCAGTCCGATGACGAACTTCTGGGTGCAACTGGAACATTCCTGTCAGCGAACAAGAGGCATTGGACACGTTTCGGCAATGCTTGGGACAAACTTCGAGGAGTGCCCTAGAACATCCTTGTGGGCGTCACTGCAAGGTCAGGTGTGTTCCGCAATGTGGACTACGAAGTTTTGGGAGCGACTAGAACATCCAAGTGGGCGTGGCAGCGCGTTCGACAGTGTACGGTAGGAACTACCAGTAGAGACCGGAACATACATGCGGCTTAGCAGAGGCATGTAGCTAGGTACAACACATAACAACATATCTTTCATATTCAAAAACTAGCTGTTATTTTGTGCTGTTGTAGTTAGCTTGAAATGGGCTTCGCGCTTGATAAGGGTGTCCAAAGATCGATCTAAGAGTTATTTGGGCTTTTCTTCTTCACCCTCAATCTCTTCATCTTCAAGAATCCCCACGGCCGCGCAGAGGCTTCGTGCGTGTTTGTCAGTCCGATGACGAACTTCCGGGTGCAACCTAGAACATCCCTGTCAGCGAACCAGAGGCATTGGACACATTCGTCAATGCTTGGGACAAACTTCGAGGAGTGCCCAGAACATCCTTGTGGGCGTCACTGCAAGGTCAGGTGTGTTCCGCAATGTGGACTACAATGTTTTGGGAGTGACTAGAACATCTAGTGGGCTGTGGCAGCGCGCTCGACAGTGTACGGTAGGAACTACCAGTAGAGACCGGAACATACATGCAGGCTTAGCAGAGGCATGTAGCTAGGTACAACACATAACAAGCATATCTTTCATATTCAAAAACTAGCTGTTATTTTGTGCTGTTGTAGTTAGCTTGAAATGGGTTTCGGGCTTGATATGGGTGTCCAAAGATCGATCTAAGAGTTATTTGGGCTTTTCATCTTCACCCTCAATCTCTTCATCTTCAAGAATCCCCATGGCCGTGGCAGAGGCTTCATGCGTGTTTGTCAGTCCGATGACGAACTTTTGGGTGCAACTGGAACATCCCTGTCAGCGAACTAGAGGCATTGGACACGTTCGACAATGCTTGGGACAAACTTCGAGGAGTGCCCAGAACATCCTTGTGGGCGTCACTGCAAGGTCAGGTGTGTTCCGCCATGTGGACTATGAAGTTTTGGGAGCGACTAGAACATCCAAGTGGGTGTGGCAGGACGTTCGATAGTGGGCGATAGGAACTACCAGTAGAGACCGGAACATACATGCGGGCTTAGCAGAGGCATGTAGCTAGGTACAACACATAAAAGCATATCTTTCATATTCAAAAACTAGCTGTTATTTTGTGCTGTTGTAGTTAGCTTGAAATGGGCTTCGCGCTTGATAAGGGTGTCCAAAGATCGATCTAAGAGTTATTTGGGCTTTTCATCTTCACCCTCAATCTCTTCATCTTCAAGAATCCCCACAGCCGTGGCCGAGGCTTCACGCGTGCTTGTCAGTTCGATGACGAACTTTTGGGTGCAACTGGAACATCCCTGTCAGCGAACCAGAGGCATTGGACACGTTCGGCAATGCTTGGGACAAACTTCGAGGAGTGCCCAGAACATCCTTGTGGGCGTCACTGCAAGGTCAGGTGTGTTCCGCCATGTGGACTATGAGGTTTTGAGAGCAACTAGAACATCCAAGTGGGCGTGGCAGGACGTTCGATAGTGTGCGATAGGAACTACCAGTAGAGACCGGAACATACATGCTGGCTTAGCAGAGGAAGCAGCTAGTACAACATATAACAGCATATCTTTCATATTCAAAAACTAGCTGTTATTTTGTGCTATTGTAGTTAGCTTGAAATGGGCTTCGGGCTTGATTAGGGTGTCCAATGATCGATCTAAGAGTTATTTGTGCTTTTCATCTTCATCCCTCAATCTCTTCATCCTCAAGAATCCTGATGGCCACGGCGGAGGCTTCGTGCGTGTTTGTTAGTCCGATGACGAACTTCTGGGTGCAACTGGAACATCCCTATCAGTGAACCAGAAGCATTAGACACGTTTGATACTGCTTGGGACAAACTTCGAGGAGTGCCCAAAACATCCTTGTGGGCGTCACTGCGAGGTCAGGTGTGTTCCGCAATGTGGACTACGAAGTTTTGGGAGCGACTAGAACATCCATAGTGGGCGTGGCAGCGTGTTCGACAGTGTATGGTAGGAACTACCAATAGAGACCAGAACATACATGTGGGCTTGGCAGAGGCATACAGCTAGGTACAACACATAACAGTATATTTTTCATTTCAAAAACTAGCTGTTATTTTGTCCTTTAGTAGTTAGCTTGAATTGGGCTTTGGGCTTGATATGGGTGCCCGTAGATCAATCAAAGAGTTATTTGGGCTTTTTAACTCACTCTCAATCTGTTTATCCTCAAGAGTCCCCACGGCCACGGGAGGGGCTTCATGTGTGTTTGTCAGTCTGATGACGAAGTTCTGGGTGCAATCGGAGCATCCCTGTCGGTGAACCAGAGGGATTATGACACGTCCGACAATGCTTGGGACAAACTTCGAGGAGTTCCCAGAACATCCTTGTCGGTGTCACTGTGGGGTAAGATGTATTCCGCAATGTGGACGACGAAGTTTTTGGGACCGACTAGAACATCCAAGTGGGCGAGGCGACCCGTTCGACAATGTGCGTTAGGAACTACCCGTAGAGACTAGAACATACATGCGAGCTTGGCAGAGGCATAAAGCTAGGTAAAACACATAACAGCATATCTTTCATATTAAAAAACTAGCTGTTATTTTGTCCTATAGTAGTTAGCTTAAAATGGGCTTTGGGGTTGATATGAGTGTCTAAACATCAATCAAAGAGTTTATGGGCTTTTCATCTTCACTCTCAATCTCTTCATGTTCAAAAATCATGATGGTCATGGTAGAGGCTTCATGTGTGTTTGTCAGTCCGGGGACGAACTTTTGGGTGTGACCAAAATATCCCCATGCGCGAACAAGAGGCATTAGGCACGTTTGGCAATGCTTGGGGCAAACTTCAGGAGTGCCCGGAACATCCTTGTGGGTGCGGCTGCAGGGTCAGGAGTGTTTGCAGTGTGGAGGATAAAGTTTCTGGAGCGACCTGAACATCACAGCAAGCATGGCAGCGTGTTTGACAGTGTGCAGTAGAAACTACCAGTAGAGACCGGAACATATATGCGGGCACGCAGAGGCATACAACTAGGTACAACACATAACAGCATATCTTCCAATTTCAAAAACTAGCTGTTATTTTGTCCTATAGTAGTTAGCCTCAAATGGGCTTTGGGCTTGATATGGGTGTCCAAAGATCAATCAAAGAGTTATTTGGGCTTTTCATCTTCACCCTCAATCTCTTCATCTTCAAGAATCCCCATGGTCACAACAGAGGCTTCAGGCATGTTTTTCAATCTGATGACGAACTTCTGAGTGCAATCCTAACATCCCTATCAGTGAACCAAAGGCATTGGGCGCGTTCGCCAATGCTTGGGACAAACTTTGAGGACTGCCTAGAACATGCTTGTGTGCATCACTGCGGGGTCAGGTGTGTTCCGCAATGTGGACTACGAAGTTTTGGGAGAGACTAGAACATCCAAGTGGGGATGGCAGCACATTCGTCAGTGTACGGTAAGAATTACCAGTAATGACTAGAACATACATGCGGGCTACGCAGAGGCATATACCTAGGTACAACACATAACAACATATCTTTCAATTTCAAAAACTAGCCATTCTTTTGTCCTTTAGTAGTTAGCTTGAAATGGGCTTTGGTCTTGATATGGGTGTCCAAAGATTAATCAAAAAGTTATTTAGGCTTTTTATCTTCACCCTCAATTTCTTCATCTTCAAGAATCCTGACGGCCATGGCAGAGGCTTCATTCGTGTTTGTTAGTCCAAGGATGAACTTCTGGGTGAGGCCAAAACATGCCCGTCGGCGAATCACAGGCATTTGGCACGTTCGGCAATGCTCGGAACAAACTTCAAGGAGTGCCCAAAACATCGTTGTGGGTGTGGCTAAGGGGTCAAGAGTGCTCAGCAGTGTGCAGGACAAAGTTCCAGGAGCGACCAGAACATACCAGTGGGCGTGGCAGTGCGTTCGACAGTGTGCAGTAGGAACTACAAGTAGAGACCGAAACATGCATGCGGGCACGACAGAGGCATACAGCTAGGTACAACACATAACCGCACATCTTTCAATTTAAAAAACTAAGTGTTATTTTGTCTTGTAGTTGTTAGCTTGAAATGGGCTTTGAGGTTGATATGGGTGTCTAAAGATCAATCAAAGAGTTATTTGGGCTTTTCATCTTCACCCTCAATTTCTTCATCTTCACCCTCAATTTCTTCATCTTCAAGAATCCCGATTGCCGCAGCCAAGGCTTCATGCGTGTTCTGGGTGTAGCCAGAACATCCTTGCGGGTGCAGCTCCGGGTCAGGTGTGCTCAGCAGCGTGCAGTTCGAAGTTCTGAAAGTGATTAAAACATCCCAGTGGTCGTGGCAGCACTTGCGACAATGTGTAGTAGGAACGACCAGTAGAGACCGGAACATACATGCAGGTACGGCAGAGGCATACAGCTAGGTACAACACATAACAACATATCTTTCAATTTAAAAAATGAGCCGTTATTTTGTCCTTTAGTAGTTAGCTAGAAAGTTGCTTTCCGCTTGATATGGGTGTCTAAACATCAATCAAAGAGTTATTTGGGATTTTCATCTTCACCTTCAATCGCTTCATCTTCAAGAATCCCCACGGCCGTGGTAGAGGCTTCATGCGTGTTCGTCAACCCGGGGACGAACTTTTGGGTGTGACTGGAACATCCCCATGGCGCACCGGAGGCATTGAGCACATTCGGCAATGCTTGGGAAAAACTTCAAGGTGTGGCTAGAACATCCCCGCAGGCTTAGTTGCAGGGTCAGGTGTGTTCAGCAGTGTGTAGGACGAACTCCTGAAAGCAACCAGAACATCCCAATGGGCGTGGCTGCGCATTCGACAATGTGCGGTAGGAGCTACCAGTAGAGACCGGGAAATACACGTTAGCAAGGCAGATGCATACAACTAGGTAAAACACATAACAACATATCTTTCAATTTAAAAAATGACCCGTTAGTTTGTCCTTTTGTAGTTTGCTAGAAATGGACTTTACGCTTGATATAGGAGTCCAAAGATCAATCAAAGGGTTATTGGGGCTTTTCATGTTCGCGCTCAATCTGTACATCTTCAGGAATCCCCACGGTCATGGCTGAGGCCTCATGCGTGTTTGTCAGTCCGGGGACGAATTTCTGGGTGTAACTGGAACATCCCCATGGGCGCACCAAAGGCATTGGGCACTTCGGGGTGTGGCCAGAACATCCTCGTGGGCGAGACTGCGGGGTCAGGTGTGCTCGGCAGTGTGCAGGACAAAGGTCCCAAAGCGACTAGAACATCCTAAAGGGCGTAGAAGCGCGTTAGACTATGTGCAGTAGAAACTACCGGTAGAGACTAGACCATACATGCAGGTACGGCAAAGGCATACAGCAAGGTACAACACACAACAGTATATCTTTAAATTTCAAAATTTAGCTGTTATTTTGTCCTTCAGTAGTTAGCATGAAATGAGCTTTTCGCTTGATATGGGTGTCCAAAGATCAATCAAAGTGTTCATGCATGGCTGTGACCGGAACATTCCCATGGGCGCACCAGAGGTATTGGGCACGTTCGACAATGCTTGGTACAAACTTCGGGGTATGGCCAAATATTCCTTGTGGGCGTGGCTGAAGGGTTAGGTGTGTTAGGCAATGTGCAGGCCAAAGTTCTGAAAGCATCTCAGTGGGCGTGGCAGCGCATGTGACAATGTGCAGTTGGAACTACCAGTAGAGACCGGAACGTACATGCAAGTACGGTAGAGACATAAAGCTAGGTATAACACATAACAACATATCTTTCAATTTTTTGTCCTTTAGTAGTTAGCTTGAAATTGGCTTTGGGCTTGATATGGGTGTCAAAAGATCAATCAAAAAGTTATTTGGGATTTTCATCTTCACGCTCAATCTACTCATCTTCAAGAATCCCCACGGCCGTGGCAGAGGCTCCGTGCATCTTAGTCAGTCCGGGGATGAAATTCTGGGTGTGACCGAGACATCCCCATGGGCACACCTGAGGCATTGGGCACGTTCGGCAATGCTATGGACAAACTTCAGGGTGTGGCCAGAACATCCTTGTTGGCATGGCTGCGGGGTTAGGTGTGTTCGGCAATGTGCAGGATGAAGTTTTGAAAACCACCAGAATATCCATTAGGCATGGCAGTGCGGTCGACAGTGTGCGGTAGGAACTACAAGTAGCGATCAGACCGTAGAGGCCGGCACAGCAGAGGCATACAGCTAGGTACAACAGATAACATCATATATTTAAATTTAAAAAACTAGCTATAATTTTGTCCTTTCGTACATTGCTAGAAATAGGCTTTGCGCTTGATATGGGTATCTAAAGATCAATTAAAGAGTTATTGGGGCTTTTCACCTTCATCCTCAATCTCTTCATCTTCAAGAATCCCCATGGTTGTGGCAGGGCCTTTTTGCATGTTTGTCAGTACAGCATATAGTTCACCCTCAATGTCTTCATCTTCAAGAATCCCCATGGCCGCGGCAGAGGCTTTGTGCATGTTTGTCAATCCAATGACGAACTTCTGGGTGCAACAAGAACATCTCTGTCAGCAAACCAGAGGCATTGGACATGTTTGGCAATGCTTGGGACAAACTTCGAGGAGTGCCCAGAACATCCTTGTGGGCATCACTGCGAGGTCAGGTGTGTTCCATAATGTGGACTATGAAGTTTTGGGAGCGACTAGAGCATCCAACTGGGCGTGGCAGTTCGTTCGACAGTGCACGGTAGGAACTACCAACAGAGACCAGAACATACATGCGGCCTTAGTAGAGGGATATAGGTAGGTACAACACATAACATCATATCTTTCATATTTAAAAACTAGCTGTTATTTTGTGCTGTTGTAGTTACCTTAAAATAGGCTTCGGGCTTGATAAGGGTGTCCAAAGATCGATCTAAGAGTTATTTGGGCTTTTCATCTTCACCCTCAATCTCTTCATCTTCAAGAATCCCCACGGCCACGGTAGAGGCTTCATGCGTGTTTATGAGTCCATTGACGAACTTCTGGGTGCAGCTGGAACATCCCTGTTAGTGAACCAGTGGCATTGGACACGTTCGGCAATGCTTGGGACAAACTTCGATGAGTGCCCAGAACATCCTTGTGGGCATCACTGCGAGGTCTGGTGTGTTTCACAATGTGGACTATGAAGTTTTGGGAGTGACTAGAACATCCAAGTGGGCGTGGCACCGTGTTCGACAATGCACGGTAGGAACTACCAGTAAAGACGAGAACATACACGTGGGATTGGCAGAGGCATACAGCTAGGTACAACACATGATAGTATATTTTTCAATTTCAAGAACTAGCTGTTATTTTGTCCTTTAGTAATTAGCTTGCATTGGGCTTTGGGCTTGATATGGGTGCCCGAAGATCACTCAAAGAGTTATTTGGGCTTTTCAACTTTACTCTCAGTCTGTTCATCTTCAAGAATCCCCCCGGCCATGGGAGCGGCTTCATGCGTGCTTGTCAGTCTAATGACAAACTTCTGGGTGCAATCGGAACATCCCTATCGGCGAACTAGATGGATTGGGCACGTTCGGCAATGCTTGGGACAAACTTCGAGGAGTGCCCAGAACATCCATGTGGGTGCCACTGTGGGCTCAGGTGTGTTCCACAGTGTGGACTATGAAGTTTTGGTAGCGGCTACAACATCCAAGTAGGCATGGCAGCGCGTTCGACAGTGTACGGTAGGAACTACCAGTAGAGACCAGAACATACATGCTGGCCCAGGAGAGGCATATAGCTGGGTACAACATATAGCAGCATATCTTTCATATTCAAAAACGAGCTGTTATTTTATGCTATTGTAGTTAGCTAGAAATGGGACTTCGGGCTTGATAAGGGTGTCCAAAGATCGATCTAAGAGTTATTTCGGCTTTTCGTCTTAACCCTCAATCTCTTCATCTTCAAGAATGCCCACGGCCGTGGAAGGGCTTCATGCGTGTTTATTAGTCTGATGATGAACTTCTCGGTGCAATTGAAACATCCCTGTCAGCGAACCAAAGGCATTGGACATGGGCGACAATGCTTGGGACAAACTTCGAGGAGTGCCCAGAACATCCTTGTGGGCGTCACTGCAAGGTCAGGTGTGTTCCGCAATGTGGACTACAAGGTTTTGGGAGCGACTAAGACATCCAAGTGGGCGTGGCAGCGCATTCGACAGTGTGCGGTAGGAACTTCTAGTAGAGACTAGAACATACATGTGGGCTTGGCGGAGGCATACAGCTAGGTACCGCACATGATAGCATATTTTTCAATTTCAGAAACTAGCAGTTATTTTGTCCCTTAGTAGTTAGCTTGCATTGGGCTTTGGGCTTGATATGGGTGCATGAAGATCAATCAAAGAGTTATCTGGGCTTTTCAACTTTACTCTCAATCTGTTCATCTTCAAGAATCCCCACGGCCACGGCAGAGGCTTTACACATGTTTGTCAGTCCGATGACGAACTTTTGGGTGCAACTGGAACATCCCTGTTAACGAACTAGAGGCATTGGACATGTTCGGCAATGCATGGGACAAACTTCGAGGAGTGCCTAGAACATCCTTGTGTGCGTAACTGCGAGGTCGGGTGTGTTCTGCAATATGGACTACAAAGTTTTCGGAGCGACTAGAACATCCAAGTGGGCGTGGCAGCAGCATTCGATAGTGTGCGGTAGGAACTTCCAGTAGAGACTAGAACATACATCTGGGCTTGGCGGAGGCATACAGCTAGGTACAGCACATGATAGCATATTTTTCAATTTCAGAAACTAGTAGTTATTTTGTCCCTTAGTAGTTAGCTTGCATTGGGCTTTGGGCTTGATATGGGTGCCTGAAGATCAATCAAAGAGTTATTTGGGCTTTTCAACTTTACTCTCAATTTGTTCATCTTCAAGAATCCCCATGGCCATGGCAGAGGCTTTACACATGTTTGTCAGTCCGATGACGAACTTTTGGGTGCAACTGGAACATCCCTGTTAACGAACCAGAGGCATTGGACACGTTCGGCAATGCATTGGACAAACTTTGAGGAGTGCCTAGAACATCCTTGTGTGCGTAACTGCGAGGTCAGGTGTGTTCTGCAATATGCACTACGAAGTTTTCGGAGCGACTAGAACATCCAAGTGGGCATGGCAGCGCGTTCGAAAGTATGCGGTAGGAACTACCAGTAGAGACCGGAACATACATGCTGTCTTAGCAGAGGCATGCAGCTATGTACAACATATAACAGCATATCTTTCATATTCAAAAGCTAGCTGTTATTTTATGCTGTTGTAGTTAGCTTGAAATGGGCTTTGGGCTTGGTAAGGGTGTCCAAAGATCGATCTAAGAGTTATTTGGGCTTTTCATCTTCACCCTCAGTCTCTTCATCTTCAAGAATCCTTGCGGCCACGGCAGGGGCTTCATACGTTCGGCAATGCTTGGGATAAACTTCGAGGAGTGCCCAGAACATCCTTGTGGGCATCATTGCAAGGTCAGGTGTGTTTCGCAAATTGGACTGCGAAGTTTTAGGAGTGACTAGAACATCCAAGTGGGCGTGGCAGCGCGTTCGATAGTGTACGGTGGGAACTACTAGTAGAGACCGGAGCATACATACGGGCTTAGTAGATTCCTATAGCTAGGTACAACACATAATAGCATATCCTTTCGTATTCAAAAACTAGTTGTTATATTATGTTGTTGTAGTTAGCTTGAAATGGGCTTGATGCTTGATAAGGGTGTCCAAAGATCGAACTAAGAGTTATTTGCACTTTTCGTCTTCACCCTTAATCTCTTCATCTTCAAGAATCCTTACGGCCCTGGCAGAGGCTTCACATATGTTTGTCAGTCTGATGATGAACTTTTGGGTGCAACTAGAACATCCCTGTCAGCGAACTAAAGGCATTGGACACGTTCGGCAATGCTTGGGACAAACTTCAGGGAATGCTCAGAACATCCTTGTGGGCGCGGCTGCTGTGTCAGGGTTGTTGGGCAGTATTCAGGGCAAAGTTCTGGGAGCGAGCAGAACATCCCAGTTGGCGTAGCAGCGCTCTCGGCAGTGCACTGTAGGAACAACCAGTAGAGATCATAATATACACGCGGGCACGGCAGAGGCATACAACTTGGTACAACACACAGCAGTATATCATTCAATTTCAGAAACTAACTGTTATTTTGTCCAGTAGTAGTTAACTTGAAATGGGCTTTAGGCTTGATATGGGTTTCCAAAGATCAGTCAAAGAGTTATTTGGCCTTTTCATTTTCACCCTCAATCTCTTCATCTTCTAGAATCCCCATGGCCGCGGCAGAGGCTTCATGCGTGTTTGTCAGTCCGATGACGAACTTCTGGGTGCGACCAGAACATCCCTGTCGGTGAACCAGAGGCATTGGGCACGTCCGGTAATGCTTGGAACAAACTTCAAGGAGTGCTCAGAACATCATTGTGGGTGTCACTGCAGGGTCAGGTGTGTTCGGCATTGTGCAAGACGAAGTTATGGGAGCGACCATAGCATCCCAGTGGGCGTGGCATCACATTTGACTGTGTGCGGCAGGAACTACTAGTGCAGACCGGAACATACGTGCGTGCTTGGCAGAGGTATACAATTAGGTACAACACATAATAACATATCTTTCAATTTCAAATACTAGTCGTTCTTTTGTCCTTTGGTAGTTAGCTTGAAATGGGCTTTGGGCTTGATATGGGTGTCCAAAGATCAATCAAAGAATTATTTGGGCTTTTCATCTTCATCCTCAATTTCTTCATCTTCAAGAATCCCGACAGCCGTGGTAGAGGCTTCATGCATGTTTCTCACTCCAGGAATGAACTTTTATGTGTGACCAAAACATCTTTGTGGGTGCACCAGAGGCATTGGGCACGTTTGGTAATGCTTGGGAAAAACTTCGGGGAGTGCCCTGAGCATCGTTCTGGCCGCGACTGTAGGGCCAGGTGTGTTCGGCACTGTGCAAGACCAAGTTTCGAGAGTGACCAGAGCATCCCAGTAGGTGTTGAAGCATGTTCGACAGTGTATGGTAGGAACTATTAGTGGAGATTGGAACATACATGCGGGCTCTGTAGAGGCATACAGCTAGGTACAACACATAATAGCATATCTTTTAATTTCAAAAAGTAGTCGTTATTTTGACCATTTGTAGTTACCTTGAAATGGGCTTTGGGCTTGATATGAGTGTCCAAAGATCAATCCAACAGTTATTTGGGCTTTTCATCTTCACCCTCAATCTCTTCATCTTCAAGAATCCCAACGGCCGTAGCAGAGGCATCAGGCATGTTTTTCAATCCGGGGACGAATTTCTAGGTGTGACCAAAACATCCCTGTGGGCTTACCGGAGGCATTGCCCAAGTTCCGCAACGCTTGGGATAAAATTAGGGGAGTGCCCAGAACAACCTTGCGGGGGCGGCTGCAGGGTCAGGTGTGTTCAGCAATGTGCAGGACGAACTTCCAGAACCGACCGGAACATGCTAGTGGGCTTCGCAACGGCATACAGCTAGGTACAACACATAAGAGCATATCTTTCAATTTCAAAAACTAGCCGTTATTTTGACCTTTAGTAGTTAGCTTGAAATGGGCTTTTGGCTTGATATGGGCGGCCAAAGGTCAATCAAAGAGTTATTTGGGCTTTTCATCTTCACCCTCAATGTCTTCATCTTCAACAATCTCGACTGCCGTGGCAGAGGCTTCATGCATGTTTCTCACTCCGGGAACGAACTTCTATGTGTGACCAAAACATCTCTGTGGGTGCACCAGAGGCATTGGGCACGTTTGGTAATGCCTGGAACAAACTTTAGGGAGTGCCCAGAACATCGTTCTTGCTGCGGCTGCGGGGTCAGGTGTGTTTGGCAGTGTACAGTAAGAGCATATCATTCAATTTTAAAAACTAGCCGTTATTTTGGCCTTTAGTAGTTAGATTGAAATGGGCTTTGGGCTTGATATGGGTATCCAAAGATCAATCAAATGGTTATTTGGGCTTTTCATCTTCACCCTCAATCTCTTCATCCCCAAAATTCCCCACGGCCATGGCAGAGGCTTCATGTGCGTTCGTCAACCTGGGCACGAACTTGTGGGTGTGACCGGAACATTGCCATGGGCGCACCAGAGGTATTGGGCACGTTCGGCAGTGCTTGGGACAAACATAGGTGTGGCCAGGACATCCTTGTGGGTGCGGCCAGGACATCCTTGTGGGTGCGGCTGAAGGGTCAGGTGTGTTAGGCAATGTGCAGCCCGAAGTTCTGAAAGCGACCAGAGCATCCTAATGGGCATAGCAGTGTGTTCAACATTGTGCGGTAGGAACTGCCAGTAGAGACTAGAATATACACGCTAGCACAACAGAGGCATATAGCTAGGTACAACACATACTAGCATATCTTTCAATTTCAAAAACATGATGTTATTTTGTCCCCTAGTAGTTAGCTACAAATGGGCTTTGCGCTTGATATGGGTGTCCAAAGATCAATCAAGAGTTTTTGAGGCTTTCCATCTTTACGCTCAATCTATTCAGCTTCAAGAATCGCCACGGCCATGGCAGAGGCTTCATGCGTGTTTGTCATTCGGGGAACGAACTTCTGGGTGTGACCAAAACATCCCCATGGGCGTACAGGAGGCATTGGGCACGTTCAGCAATACTTGGAAAAAACCTTAGGGTGTGGCCAGAACATCCTTGTGGGCGTGGATGCTGGGTCAGGTGTGTTCGGCAGTGTGCTGGACGAAGTTCCAAAAGCAACCAAAACATCCCATTGAGCGTGGCAGTGCGTGCGACAATGTGCAGCAGGAACTACCAGTAGAGACCGAAACATACACGCTGGCACGACAGAGGCATACAGTTAGGTAAAACACATAACGACATATCTTTCAATTTAAAAAAATGAGCCATTATTTTGTCCTTTGGCAGTTAGCTATAAATGGGCTTTGTCCTTGATATGGGTGTCTAAAGATCAATCAAAGAGTTATTGGGGCTTCTCATCTTCGCCCTCAGTCTCTTTATCTTTAAGAATCCCCACGGTCGTGGCAGAGGCTTCCTGTTTGTTAGTCAATCTGGGTACAAACTTCTAGGTGTGACTGGAACATCCCCGTGCGTGCACTAGCGGCATTGGGCACATTCGGCAATGCTTGGGACAAACTTCGGGGCGTGGCCAAAACATCCTTGTGGGCACGACTGTGTGCAGGACGAAGTTTCGAAAGTGACCAGAACATCCCATTGGGCAAAGTAACGCGTTCGACAGTGTGCGGTAGGAACTACCAGTAGAGACCGGACCATACATGCTAGTATGACAGAGGCATACAGCTAGGTATAACACATAATAGCATGACTTTAAATTTCAAAAACTAGCTGTTATTTTGAGCTTCAATAGTTATCTAGAAATGGGCTTTCCGCTTGATATAGGTGTGTAAAGATCAATTAAAGAGTTAATGGGGGGTACAACATATGACAACATATCTTTCAGTTTCAAAAAGTACCCATTATCTTGTCCTGCAGTAGTTAGCTTGAAATGGGCTTTGGGCTTGATATGGGTGTCCAAAGATCAATCAAAGAGTTATTTGGGCTTTTTATCTTCATCCTCAATCTCTTCATCTCGTAGAATCATGACGGTCATGGTAGAGTCTTCATGTGTGTTTGTCAATCCGGGGACGAACTACTGGGTGTGACCAAAACAACCTCGTGGGCGAACCAGAGGCATTGGGCACGTTTGGCAATGCTTGAGACAAACTTCAGGGAGTGCTCAGAACATCCTTGTCGGCGCGGCCGTAGGGTCAGGTGTGTTCGACAGAGTGCATGACGAAGTTCTAGCAGTGACCACAGCATCTTAGTGGGCGTGGCAGCGCGTTAGACTGTGTGCGATAGCAACTACCAGTGGAGACCAGAACATACGTGCCGGCTTGGCAGAGGCATAGAACTCGGTACAGCACATAACAACATATCTTTAAATTTCAGAAACTAACCGTTATGTTGTCCTTTAGTAGTTAGCTTGAGATGAGCTTTAGGCTTGATATAGGTGTCCAAAGATCAATCAAAGAGTTATTTGGGCGTTTCATCTTCACCCTCAATCTCTTCATCTACAAGAATCCTGTCGGCCGTGGTAGATGCTTCATGCGTGTTTGTGAGTCTGGGGACTAACTTCTAGGTGTGACCAAAACATCCCCGTGGGCGAACCAGAGGCATTGGGCACCTTTGGCAATGCTTGGGACAAACATCATGGAGTGCCTAGAACATCCGTGTCGGTGCGGCTACAGGGTCAAGTGTGTTCAACAGTATGCAGGACGAAGATTCAGGAGCGACCACAGAATCCCAGTGGGCACGGCAGCGTGTTTGACTGTGTGCGGTAGGAACTACTAGTGGAAACCGAAACATACGTGCGGGCCTGGCAGAGGCATAAAGCTAGGTACAACACTTGGCAACATATCTTCCAATTTCAAAAACTAGCCGTTATGTTGTCCTGTAGTAGTTACTTGAGATGAGCTTTAGGCTTGATATGGGTGTCCAAAGATCAATCAAAGAGTTATTTGGGCTTTTCATCTTCACCAGCAATTTCTTCATCTCGAAGAATCTTCACGGCCGTGGCAGAGGCTTCATGCGTGTTTGTCAGCCGGGGGACGAACTTCTGGGTGTGACCAAAACATTCTTGTAAGTGCACTAGACGCATTGGGCACGTTTGGCAATGCTTGGGACAAACTTTGGGGAGTTCTCAGAACATCCTTGTCGGTGCGGCTGTAGGGAAGGTTTGTCCGGTAGTGTGCAGGACGAAGTTCCGGGAGTGAGCACAGCATCCTAGTGGGCGTGGTAGCGCATTCGACTGTGCGCTAGGAACTACTAGTAAAGATTGAAACATACGTGTAGGCCTGGCAGAGGCATACAGCTAGGTACACCACTTGACAACATATCTTCCACTTTCAAAAACTAGCCGTTATGTTGTCCTGTAGTAGTTAGCTTGAGACGAGGTTTAGGCTTGATGTGGGTGTCCAAAGATCAATCAAAGAGTTATTTGAGCTTTCCATCTTCACCCTCAATCTCTTCATCCTCAAGAATCCTGATGGTCGTGGTAGAGGGTTTATGTGTGTTTGTCAGCCCGGGGACGAACATTTGGGTGTGACCAAAACATCCCTGTGGGTCAACTAGAGGCATTGGCCACGTTTGGCAATGCTTGGGACAATCATCGGGGAGTGCACAGAACATCCTTGTCAGCTCAGCTGCAGGGTCAGGTGTGTTCGGCAGTGTGCATTACGAAGTTCCGGGAGCGACCACAGCATCCTAGTGGGCGTGGTAGCACGTTCGACCGTGTGCAGTAGGAACTACTTGTGGAGACCAGAAAATACGTGCGGGCCTGGCAGAGTCATACAGCTAGGTATAAAATGTAACAGCATATCTTTCAATTTCAAAAACTAGCTATTATTTTACCTTGTAGTAGTTAGCTTGAAATGGGCTTTGGTCCTGATATGGGTGTCCAACAGTCAATCAAAGTGTTATTTAGGCTTTTCATCTTCACCCTCAATCTCTTCATCTTCAAGAATCCTGACAGCTGTGGTAGAGGCTTCATGCGTGTTTGTCAGTCAGGGTACGAACTTCTGAGCATGACCAAAACATTCCTGTGGGTAAACCAGAGGCATTGGGCATGTTTGGCAATGCTTGTGTCAAACTTTGGGGAGTTCCCAAAATATCCTTGTCAGCACGGCTGCAAGGGGACAAAGTTCCGGGAGTGACCACATCATCCTAGTGGGCGCAGTAGCGTGTTAAACTGTGTGCGGCAGGAACTACTAGTGGAGACTAGAATATGCATGCGGGCTTGGCAGACGCATAAAGCTAGGTATAACACATAACAGCATATCTTTCACTGTCAAAAACTAGCTGTTATTTTGTCCTGTAGTAGTTAGCTTGAAATGGGTGTCCAAAGATCAATCAAAGAGTTATTTGGGCTTTTCATCTTCACCCTCAATCTCTTCATCTTCAAGAATGCTGACAGTCATTGTATAGGGTCATGCGTGTTTGTTAGTCCGGGGACAAACTTCTAGGTGTAACCAAAACATCCCCGTGGGACAACCACAGGCATTGGGAAGATTTTGCAATGCTTGGGACAAACTTCGGAGAGTGCCTAGAACATCCTTGTCGGTGCGATTGCAGGGTCAGCTGTGTTCGGCAGTGTGCAGGACGAAGTTCCAGGAGTGGGCATGGCAGCGCATTTGACTGTGTGCGGAGGGAACTACTAGTCGAACACACCTGACTCTGCAGCCGCCGACAAGGAAGTTTTGAGCACTCCCCAAAGTTTGTCCCAAGCATTGCCAAACGTGCCCAATGCCTCTGGTTTGCCCACGGGGATGTTTTGGTCACACCCAGAAGTTCGTCCCCGGACTAACAAACACACATGAAGCCTTTGCCACGGCCGTCAAGATTCTTGAAGATGAAGAGATTGAGGGTGAAGATGAAACGCCCAAATAACTCTTTGATTCATCTTTGGACACCCATATCAAGCCTAAAGCTCATCTCAAGCTAACTACTAAAGGACAACATAACGGCTAGCTTTTGAAATTCAAAGATATGCTCTTATGTCTTGTACTGAGTTTTATGCCTCTGCTAGGCTCGCACGTATGTTTCGGTCTCCACTAGTAGTTCCTATTGCACACACTAGAAGGCCTTGCCGCGCCCACTGGGATGTTCAAAGCACTCCTTCAAGTTTGTCCCAAGCATTGCCAAACGTGCCCAATGCCTCTGGTTCGCCCACGGGGATGTTTTAGTCACACCTAGAAGTTCGTCCCCAGACTAACAAACATGCACGAAGCCTTTGCCACGGCCATCAAGATTCTTGAAGATGAAGAGATTGAGCGTCAAGATGAAACGCCCAAATAACTCTTTGATTGATCTTTGGACACCCATATCAAGCCTAAAGCTCATCTCAAGCTAACTACTAAAGGACAACATAACGGCTAGTTTTTGAAATTCAAAGGTATGCTCTTATGTCATGTACCGAGTTGTATGCCTCTGCCAGGCCCGCACGTATGTTTCGGTCTCCACGAGTAGTTCCTATTGCACACACTCGAAGGCGCTGTCGCGCCCACTAGGGATGCTGTGGTCACTCCCGGAACTTCGTCCTGCACACTTTCGAACACACCTGACCCTGCGGCCGCGTCAATAAGGATGTTCAAAGCACTCCTTGAAGCCTGTCCCAAGCATTGACAGCTGTGCCCAATGCCCCTGGTTCGCCCACCGGGATATTTTGGTCGCACCCAGGAGTTCGTCCCCGGACTAACAAACACGCATGAAGCCTCTGCCACGGCCGTCAGGATTCTTGAAGATGAAAAGCCCAAATAACTCTTTGATTGATCTTTGGACACCCATATCAAGCCTAAAGCCCATCTCAAGCTAACCACTAAAGCACAACATAACGGCTAGTTTTTGAAATTCAAAGATATGTTGTTATGTGTTGAACCTAGCTGTACGCCTCTGCCAAGCCCGCACGTATGTTCCGATCTCCACTAGTAGTTCTTGCCGCACACAGTTGAATGCGCTGCCACGCCCACTGGGATGCAATGGTCAACCCCAGAACTCTGTCATGCACACTGCCGAAAACACCTGACTCTTCAGCCGCGTTAACAAGCATGTTCTGAGCACTCCCCGAAGTTTGTCTCAAACATTGCCAAACGTGCCCAATGCCTCTGGTACGCCCACAGGGATGTTTTGGTCACACCTAAAAGTTCATCCCTAGACTGACAAACACGCATGAAGCCTCTGCCACGACCGTCAAGATTCTTGAAGATGAAGAGAATGGGGGTGAAGATGAAAAGCCCAAATAACTCTTTGATTGATCCTTGGACACCCATATCATGCCAAAGTTCATGTCAAGCTAACTACTAAAGGACAACATAACGGCTAGTTTTTGAAATTCAAAGATATGTTGTTATGTATTTAACCTAGTTGTATGCCTTAGTTAGGCCCGCACGTATGTTCCGGTCTCGACTAGTAGCTCATGCCGCACATGGTCGAACGTGCAACCATGCCCATGGGATACTTTGGTCGCTACCGGAACTTCGTCCTGCATACTGCCGAACACACCTGACCTTGTAGCCGAACCGACAAGGATGTTCTGAGCACTCCCCGAAGTTTGTCCCAACCGTTGTCAAACATGCCCAATGCCCAATGTTTTGCTCATACCCAGAAGTTCGTCCCCGGAGTGACAAGCACGCATGAAGCCTCTGCCATGGCCATCAACACTCTTGAAGATGAAGGGATTGAGGGTGAAGATAAAAAGCCCAAATACTCTTTGATTGATCTTTGGACACCCATCTCAAGCCCGAAGCTCATTTCAAGCTAACTACTAAAGGGCAAAAGAATGGTTTGTTTTTGAAATTCAAAGATATGCTGTTATGTGTTGTACCTAGCTGTATGCCTCTGCTGAGCCACACGTGTGTTCCGGTCTCTACTGGTAGTTCTTACCACATATTGTCGAACGCACTGCCATGCCCACTAGGATGTTCTGGTCACTCTGGAACTTCGTCCTACAGAATGCCAAACACTCCTGACCCTATAGCCGCGCCCACAAGGATATTCTGAGCACTTCTCGAAGTTTGTCCCAAGCATTGCCAACGTGCTTAATTCCTCTAGTGCGCCCACAGGGATGTTTCGTTCACACATAGATGTTCGCCCCTAGGCTGACAAACACGCAATAAGCCTTTGCCACAAGTGTGGGGATTGTTAAAGATGAAGAGTTTGAGGGTTAAGATAAGAAGCCTAAATAACTCTTTCATCGATCTTTAGACACTCATATCAAGCCCAAAGCCCATTTCAAGCTAATTACTAAATGACAAAAGAACGGCTAGTTTTTGAAATTGAAAGATATGCTGTTATGTGTTGTACCTAGCTGTATGCGTCTGTCGTGCCCGCGTGTATGGTCCGGTCCCTACTGGTAGTTCCGACCGCACATTGTTGAACGCACTGCCATGCCCATTGGGAGTTTCTAGTCGCTCTCGAAACTTCATCCTGCACACTGTTGAACACACCTGACCCTGTAGTGACACCCACAAGGATGTTCTGGGCACTCCTTGAAGTTTTTCCCAAGCGTTGCTGAAAGTGCCCAATGTCTCTAGTTCACCCATGGAGATGTTCCGATCGCACCCAGAAGTTCGTCATCGAACTGGCAAACATGCATGAAGCCTTCACCATGGCCATGGGGATTCTTGAAGATGAAGAGATTGAGGGTGAAGATGAAAAGTCCAAATAACTCTTTGATTCATCTTTGGACACCCATGTCAAGCCCAAAGCCCATTTCAAGCTAACTACTAAAGGACAAAAGAACGACTAGTTTTTGAAATTGAAAGATATGTTGTTATGCGTTGTACCTAGCTGTATGCCTCTGCCATGCCCGCACCTGTGTTCCAGTCTCTACTGGTAGTTCCTATCGCACATTGTTGAATGCGCTACCACGCCCATTAGGATGTTCTGGTCGCTCTGGGACTTCGTCCTACACAATGCCAAACACTTCTGACCTCGCAGCCGCGCCCACAAGGGATGTTTCATTCACACATAGAAGTTCGTCCTTGGGCAGACAAGCACGCATTAAGTCTTTGTTACGGCTATGGGGATTGTTAAAGATGAAGAGATTGAGGGTCAAGATGGGAAACCTAAATAACTCTTTGATTGACCTTTGGACACCCATATCAAGCCCAAGCCCATTTCAAGCTAACTACTAAAGGACAAAAGAATGGCTAGTTTTTAAATTGAAAGATATGTTGTTATATGTTGTACCTAGCTGTATCCCTGTTCCAAGCCCGCATGTATGTTCCGATGCCTACTGGTAGTTCTTACCGCACACCGTCAAAGGCGGTGCCACGCTGAATTGGATGTTCTAATCGCTCCCAAAACTTCGTCCTCCACACTGGTGAACACACCTAACCCCGCAGTGACGCCCACAAGGATGTTCTGGGCACTACTTGACGTTTGTCCTAAGCATTGCCGAACGTGCCGAATGCCTCTAGTTTGCACATGGGGATGTTCCGATCGCACCCAGAAGCTTGTCACCGGACTGTCAAACATGCATGAAGCCTTTGCTACGGGTGTGGGGATTCTTGATGATGAAGAGCTTGAGGGTGAAGATGAAAAGCCCAATAACTCTTTGATTGATCTTTAGACACCCATATGAAGCCCACAGGGATGTTCTGGTCGCTTTCAGAACTTCGTCTCGTACACTGTTGAACACACCTAACCCTGCAGCCAAGCCCACATGGATGTTCTGGTCACACCTCAAAGTTTGTCCCAAGCATTGCCCAGTGTGCCCAACGCCTCAGTGTGCCCATGGGGATGTTCTGGTCACACCTAAAAGTTTGTCCCCAAACTGACAAACATGCATGAAACCCCTACCATGGCTGTGGGGATTCTTGAAGATGAAGAGATTGAGGGTGAAGATGAAAACCCCCAATAACTCTTCGATTGATCTTTCGACACTCAAATCAAGCCCAAAGCACATTTCAAGGCAACTACTGAAGGACCAAATAACGTCTAGTTTTTGAAATTGAAAGACATGCTGTTATGTGTTTTACCTAGTAGTATGCCTTTACCCTACCAGCATGTATGTTCCAGTGTCTACTGGTAGTTCCTACTGCACATTGTCGCACACGCTGCCACGGCCACTGGTATGTTCTAGTCCCTTTCGGAACTTCGTCCTGCACACTGCCGAACACAAGTGACCCTGCAGCAGCACCCACAATGATGTTTTGGCCACAGCCTGAAGTTTGTCCCAAGTATTGCCGAATGTGCCCAATGCCTCTAGTGTGCCCAAGAGGATGTTCCAATTGCACCCAAAAGTTCATCCCTAAACTTAGAAACATACATGAAGCCCCTGCCACGGCCGTGAGGATTCTTGAAGATAAAGAGATTGAGGGTGAAAAGGAAAAGCCCCAATAACTCTTTGATTGATCTTTGGACACCCATATAAAGCCCAAAGCCCATTTCAAGCTAACTACTAAAGGACAAAATAACAGCTAGTTTTTGAAATTGAAAGATATGTTCTTATGTGTTGTACCTAGTTGTAAGCCTCTGTCGTGCCCACATATATGGTCCGGTCTCTTCTGGTAGTTCCTACTGCACACTGTCGAATGCATTGTATGCCTACTGGGATGTTCTGGTCGCTTTTCCGAACTTCGTCCTGCACGCTACCGAACACACCTGAGCCCATGGGGATGTTCCAATCACACCCAGAAGTTTGTACTCGGACTGACAAACACGGATGAAGCCTATGCCACGGCCAGTGGGGATTCTTGAAGATGAAGAGATTAAGGGTGAAGATTAAATCCCCTAATCACTCTTTGATTGATCTTTAGACACCCATAGTATGCCCAAAGCCCATTTCAAGCTAACTACTAAAGGACAAAATAACAGCTAGTTTTTAAAATTTAAAGATATGTTGTTATGTGATATACCTAGCTGAATGCCTCTGTCGTGCCCGCGTGTATGTTCTGGTTACTACCAGTTGTTTTCACCATGCACAGTCGAACGTGCTGCTATGATGACGGGCATGTTCTGGTCGCTTTCGGAACTTCGTCCTGCACACTGCCGAACACACGTAACCCTGCAATCGTGCCCGCTAGGATGTTCAGCCCACACCCCAAAGTTTATCGCAAGCATTACCGAACGTGACCAATGCCTCTGATGCACCCATGGGGATGTTTCGGTCACACCCAGAAGTTCGTCCCTGGGTTGACGAACACGCATGAAGCCTCTGCCATGGCCGTGGAGATTATTGATGATGAAGAGATTGAGGGTGAAGATTAAAACCCCAATAACTCTTTGATTGATGTTTAGACACCCATTTCAAGCGCAAAACCCATTTCTAGCTAACCACTAAGGCACAAAATAACATTTTTTTTAAATTGAAAGACATGTTATTATGTGTTTTACCTAGCTGTATGACTCTCTCGTGCTTGCGTGTATTTTCCGGTCTCTACTGGTAGTTCCTGCCGCACATTGTCGCATGCACTGCCACGCCCACTGGGATGTTCTGGTCCCTTTCGGAACTTCATCCTGCACACTATTGAACACACCTAAACCCCGGAGCCGTGCCCACAAGGATGTTCTGGTGCAGCCCAAAGTTTGTCCCAGGCATTGTCAAACGTTCCCAATGCCTCCGGTGCGCCCATGGGGATGTTCCGGTCACACCCAGAAGTTCATCCTCGGGTAGATGAACACGCATGAAGCCTCTGCCATGGCCATGGGGATTCCTGAAGATAAAGAGATTGACGGTGAAGATGAAAATCCCAAATAACTCTTTGATCGATCTTTGGACACCCATATCATGCCCAAAGCCCATTTCAAGCTAACTCCTAAAAGACAAAATAACAGCTAGTTCTTGAAATTTAATGATATGATGCTATGTCATGTACCTAGTTGCATGCTTCTATCGTGCCCGCGTGTATGTTCCGGTCTTTAGTGGTAGTTCCTACCGCACACTGTCGAACGCACTGCTATGCCCACTGGGATGTTCTGGTCGCTTTCAAAACTTTCTCCTGCACACTGCCGTACAAACCTGACCACGCATCCGCGCCCATAATGATGTTCTAGCCACACCTTGAAGTTTGTCCCAAGCATTGTCAAATGCGGCCAATGCCCCCGGTGCCCCCATGGGGATGTTCCGATCACACCCAGAAGTTCGTACTCGGACTGACAAACACACATGAAGCCTCTGCCACGGCCCGTGGGGATTCTTGAAGATGAAGAGATTAAGGGTGAAGATGAAATCCCCTAATCATTATTTGATTGATCTTTAGACACCCATAGCATGCCCAAAGCCCATTTTAAGCTAACTACTAAAGGACAAAATAATAGCTAGTTTTTGAAATTTAAAGATATGTTGTTATGTGTTGTACCTAGCTATATGCCTCTATTGTGGCTGCATGTATGGTCCAGTCTCTACTGGTTGTTCCTACCGCACACTGTTGCATGCGCTACCATGCCTACTGGGATGTTCTAGTTGCTTTCGAAACTTTGCCCTACACACTGCCGAACACACCTAACCCCTCATCCGTGCCCACAGGGATGTTCTGGCCACACCTCGATGTTTCTAGCAAGCATTGTCGAACGTGCTCAATGCCTCCGGTGCGCCCATGGGGATGTTCCAATCACACCCAGAAATTGTCCCCGGGTTGACGAACACACATGAAGCCTCTACCACGGCCATGGAGATTCTTGAAGATGAAGAGATTGAGTGTGAAGATGAAAACCCCTAATAACTCTTTGATTGATCGTTAGACACCCATATCAAGCGCAAAGCCCATTTCTAGCTAACTTCTAAAGGAGAAAATAATGACTCGTTTTTTAAATTGAAAGGTATGCTGTTATGTGTTTTACCTAACTGTTTGCCTCTGCCATGCCCGCGTGTATTTTTTGGTCTCTACGGGTAGTTCCTACCGCACACTGTCGCATGCGCTGCCACGCCCACTGGGATGTTCTGGTCGCTTTCGGAACTTCATTCTAGACACTGCCAAACACATGTAACCCCACAACCATGCGCTCGAGGATGTTCTGGCCACACCTTGAAGTTTGTTCCAAGCATTGCCGAACGCACACAATGCCTCTGGTGCGCCCACTGGGATTTTTCTGTCACTCCCAAAAGTTAGTCCCTGGGTTGACAAACACGCATGAAACTTCTGCCTAGACAGTGGGTATTCTTGAAGATGAATAGAATGGGCGTGAAGATAGAAAGCCCTAATAACTCTTTGATTGATCTTTTGACACCCATATCAAGCGCAAAGCCCATTTCTAGCTAACTACTAAATGACAAAATAATGGCTCGTTTTGGAAATTGAAAGATACGTTGTTATGTGTTTTACCTAGCTGTATGCCTCTGCTGTGCCCGCATGTATTTTTTGGTCTCTACCGGTAGTTCCTACCGCACACTATTGAATGCGCTGCTACGCCCATTAGGATGTTCTGGTCACTTTCGAAACTTAGTCCTGAACACTGCCGAAACACACCTAACCCCGCAACCACGCCCACAAGGATGTTCTGGCCACACCTCGATATTTGTCCCAAGCATTGTCGAATGTGCCCAATGCCTCCGATGCGCCCATAGGGATGTTCCGGTCACAACCAAAAGTTTGTCCCCGGACCGACAAACACTCATGAAGCCTCTGCCATGGCCTTAGGGATTCTTGAAGATGATTAGGTTGAGCGTGAAGATGGAAAGCCCCAATAACTCTTTGATTGATCTCTGGACACCCATATTAAACACAAAGTCCATTTCTAGCTAACTGGTAATGGACAAAATAACAGCATGTTTTGAAATTGAAAGATATGATGTTATGTGTTGTACCTAGCTGTATGCCTCTGTTGTGGCCGCGTGTATGTTCCGGTCTCTACCGGTAGCTCGTACCACACATTGTCGCAGCACAGCCACGCCCACTAGAATGTTCTGGTCACTTTCAGAACTTCATCTTGCACATTGCCAAACACACCTAACCACGCAGCCGCCCCAACAAGGATGTTCTGGCCACACCCTGAAGTTTGTCCCAACCATTGCTGAACGTGCCCAATGCTTCGGTGTGCACATAGGGATGTTTCGGTCACAACCAAAAGTTCATTTGCAAACTGACAAACACGCATGAAGCCTCTGCCATGGTCGTTGGGATTCTTGAAGATGAAGAGATTGAGGGTGAAGATGAAAACCTCTAATAACTCTTTTATTGATCGTTAGACACCCATATCAGGCGCAAAGCTCATTGCTAGCTACTAGAGGACCAAATAATGGCTCGTTTCTGAAATTGGAAGATATATTAATATGTGTTTTACCTAGCTGTATGCCTCTGCTTTGCCTGCGTGTATTTTCTGATGTTCATTCTCGGAATAACAAAAATGCATGAAGCCTCTACCACGACTGTGGTGATTCTTGAAGATGATGAGATTGAGCGTGAAGATGGAAAGTCCCAATAACTCTTTGATTGATCTTTAGACACCCATATCGCGCGCACAGCCCATTTCTAGCTAGCTGCTAAAGGACAAAATAACGGCATTTTTTTGAAATTGAAAGATATGTTGTTATGTGTTAGACGTAGCTGTATGCCTCTGCATTCTAGGAAAACCAAGAACAAAATCAATGCTTAAATCTTCCCACAGTTGTGACATCTCCTTGCTCTTGGCTTTCTTACATATCACACATCTTTCTATGACCCTTTTAACATCTTTGATCATAGTTGGCCAATAAAAGTGTTCCTTAAGTGCCTCTAATGTCTTCTTTTCTCCAAAATGACCAGCTAAACCTCCACCATGAGTTTCCCTCACCAAGTGCTCACGGATTGAACAATTTGGAATGCACAGTCTACCTTGCTTAAACAAATAGTCATCATGTCGATAAAATCCTTGCATGGCTCCTTTCTTGCACTGCTCATATATTTATGCAAACTTTGGGTCATTTTTATACTGATCTACAAGCATCTTAAACCCATTAGTTTAACATTTAACATGGAAATTAAAGAGTACCTCTGAGATAGTGCATCAGCCACAATACTCACATTTCCTTTCTTGTACTTGATTATGTAAGGAAAAGACTCTAAGAATTCTACCCATTTGGCATGCCTTCTATTCAGCTAGCCTTTTCCCTTTAAATGCTTCAAGGATTCATGATCAGTGTGAATAACAAACTCCTTGGGCAGTAAATAATGTTGCCAAGTCTTTAAAGCTCTAACTAAAGCAAAAAACTCTTTGTCATAGGTTGAGTAGTTTAATTATGCCCCACTAAACTTTTGACTAAGTATGCTAATGGACACCCCTCTTGCATAAGAACAGCCCCAATTCCCACACCAGATGCATCACACTCCAATTCAAAAGTTTTGGTGAAATCAGGCAATGCTAAAATTGGTGCAGTTGTTAACTTCTCCTTAATCAACTCAAAACTCCTTTGTGCTTCATTATTCCATTCAAAAACCCTTTCTTTTTTAATAATTTTAGTAATAGGAGCAAGTAAAGTACTAAAATTCTTCACAAACCTTCGATAAAAAAAAGCCAACCCATGGAAACTTCTCACTTCAGCAATACTACTTGGAATAGGCCAATCTTTAATAGACTTTACCTTTTCTTCATCAACTCCAACACCATGCTTTGACACCACATAACCAAGAAAAATTACATGGTCTTGGCAAAAGTGGCATTTCTTTAGATTGCCATACAATTTCTATTCCTTCAGTACTTTAAACACTTTTCTCAAATGAATTATATGTGTTTCTAAACTTCCATTGTAGGTCAGAATATCATCGAAATAAACAACAACGAAATCACCAATAAAGTTCCTAAGTACGTAATTCATCAATCTCATAAAGGTGCTTTCTGCATTAGATAAACCAAATGGCATAACCATCCATTCATATAATCCAAATTTAGTTTTAAAAGCAGTTTTCCATTCATCCCCTTCTTTCATCCTAATCTAATGATAACCACTTTTGAGATCTATTTTAGAAAATATAGTAGCACCATTTAGCTCGTCAAGCATATCATCAAGTCTAGGGATAGGATAGCGATATTTTACCGTAATCTTGTTGATTGCCCTACTATCCACACATATCCACATGGTTTTATCCTTCTTTGGAACCAACAAAGCCAGTACGGAACAAGGGCTCATGGATTCCCTAATATATCCCTTATCTATCAACTCAGAAACTTACTTTTGCAACTCTTTAGTCTCTTTTGGATTGCTTCTATAGGCTGGTCGATTTGGCAGAGTTGCCCCTGGTATGAGATCTATTTGGTGCTCAATTCCTCTATTTGGTGGTAACCCTTTCGGTATGTCTTCTGGAAATACATCAGCAAACTCCTTTAAAATTGCTTTCACTTGAGTCGGCAGAGTAACATCTCTATTTTGAGTTGCTTCTTTGACTACCAGAATAAAGATTGACTCTTTATCAAACAAAGCTTGCTTTACTACTCCCTTTGTTGACAAACAAACTCTCATTCTTTTTCTTCTCAAATTTAATTTCATCCTTCTGAATTTGTTGTGAATTAAGAGGCGTTAACACAATCTTTCTGCCATCCTTAACAAAGGAATATGTATTCTTATAACCATCATGAAAATTTCTTCTATCATACTGCCAAGGTCTTCCCAGTAAAAGATGACTTGCATCCATAGGGACAACATCACACAACACTTCATCTTTGTATCTACCAATCGAAAAAGGCACCAAAACTTGTTAAGTAACGTTCACATCACCATTGTTATTTAGCCACTACAATCTATAAGGTTGGGGATGTTTTAGAGTAGTTAAATTTAGTTTTTCTACCAAGGTAGTGGAAGCCACATCTGTACAACTACCTCCATCAATTATAACTCCACACACTTTATTCTGAATTGCACACCTTGTATGAAAGATATTCTCACGCTGCTCATCTTCCATTTTTGCTTGTGTAGTCATGGTGCGGCGAACTACAAGCATTTTTCCAATTTTAGCATGTTCTACCTCTTCTTCCTCGCCATCTTCTACTCTCTTTTCTTCTGCAGCCTCGTCTTCACTCTCCAATTCTCCTTGTGAGTCCATAAGCACCATTACTCTCCTATTTGGACATTCAGAAACGATATGCCCATGTCTTAGGCATTTAAAGCATTTGATGTCTCGGCTCCGTTTTAGAGGAATGGTTTCTGCCACCTTCTCTTTTCCTTTATCAATAGCTATTACTGACTTGCTAGGACCACTTTTCTCTACTGACTTTGCTATCTTCTTTGAAAGGGAAGTCGAATAAGTAGATGATGAATTGATATTTTTCGTAGAACCCAATCTGTACACTTCCCTCATTAGTTGTCTCTCCACCTTGATAGCAAGTTTAATCACATCTTGCAAAGAAACATATGGTTGCAATTATACATTACTTGCAATTTCATACTTTAGCCCACTAAGGAACCTTGCAATCGTTAGTTCTTCTGGTTCTTGCAAGTTACATCTCATCATAAGCATCTCATACTCTTTGACATAATCTTCCACACACATGCCCCCTTGCCTTAAACTTTGAAGCTTAAAGTACAATTCTTGTTTGTAATATTCTGGCAAAAATCTTCTCTCTATTTATATCTTCATGACTCTCCAACTTGTCACCTCACCTAAACCTTCCCTTCTTCACGTAGTTTTCTCATTTTCCCACCATAAATTGGCATAATTATTGAATTCAAGAGCTGCCAACTTGCACTTCCTTGGTTCAGAATAATCATAGTACTCAAATACCTTCTCTACTTTTTGCACCCATTCTAAGTACTCCTCGAGTGAACTTGTTCCTCGAAATGCCGGAATCTTTAGCTTAACATCAATTCCATTATCCCTAATATTTCTTCTCTGCCATTGTCTCTCCCCAGCTTCATTATCTATTTCTGGCTCATCAAGCTCATCCTCTTCATAATAATCAGGCCCTCTAGTTGCTCATTGCCCTCGTCGTTCATGTCTTTTGGGTTGTTGCTGAATGGTATTCCTTTCCACGGCTTGAATTTGCTCCCTCATCTCTGTTTGCTGGTGTTCAAGTGCTAGGATCTTAGCTTGATCCAAACTTAATCCTTTTCGAACAGGAGGAGTTCCTTCTTCTCCAGACATAATTCTTCCTGAAATTTTTAAGTGAATGAGTTTCTTGATTCAAAGAGGCTTTGATACCAACTGATATGTCTCAAGGATCTTCAATGGTGAATCAAGATCTAATGGGTATATATTTTTTTAGGGTTTTGTGGATGGAAAGAGGTGCTCGGATATGGTATAGTTGTTGAGTGGATGAAAATTCATAATTAGAGTAAGTTATTGGGTCTGTGGAGGTGTTTTAAGGAAGCTGAAGGGTTATGTACGAATTTGAAGTGGAAATATGATAGGGATAGCTTATGAAAAGTTTAAGAAGAGGAGAAAAAGGAATTTTAATCAATATCAAGAATCAAAATAAAGAAATTAAAACTAGTTAATCAAGTTTGATGAGATCAGATCGCCACAAACAAGATTACTAGGTTGATTCGCCACACTCTAAGATAGAAAGAAGGAAGAGTGATAAGAATCGATAGATAATTTGCCACTAAATAAAGAATTTGTTTAGATAAGAATTTGAAAGCAATTAAGCAAAATTTCGCTTATTCATCAAAACTATTTAATTATTAGCAATAATACTGTATTTATAGTGATGACAACCTTTCCATGTCTAACTTATACTAAAACGCCTAATTCATCTATGATAAGGATTCTTAAGTAAATAAGGACTACTAAGTCATCTAGATTTCTATGAGGATAAGCCTAATATATTGGGTTCCTAATCCTACTTAAAATCCTACATGTAAAAACCTTACTTGATCTTAAACTCCTTGCTTAGTGACATTTTTTACTGTCGTTGGAATTCTTCTTGGCATGGATATCCCTTTGTTAATGAGGATTAATCTTTCTTGGATGGCAACAACTTCATTTCCATGATTGAGCACATCACACGGCCGTCAAAATTCTTGAAGATGAAAAGCCCAAATAACTCTTTGATTGATCTTTGGACACCCATATCAAGCCCAAAGCCCATTTCAACCTAACTACTAAAGGTCAAAATAACGGCTAGTTTTTGAAATTGAAAGATATACTATTATGTGTTGTACCTAGATATATGCCCCTGCCGTGTTCGTGTGTATATTCCGATCTTTACTAGTAGTTCTTACACCGCACTGTGAAACGCGGTGCCATGCCCACTAGGATGTTTTGGTTGCTCCCAGAACTTCGTCCTACACACTGTCCAACACACCTGACCCTGCAGCCGCACCCAAAAGGATGTTCAGGGCACTCCCCGAAGTTTGTCCCAAGCATTGTGAAACGTACCCAATGCCTCTGGTGCGGCCACAGGTATGTTTCGTCCACATCTAGAAGTTCACCCTCGGACTGACAAATATGCTTGATGCCTTTGCCATGGGCGTCGGAATTGTTAAAGATGAAAAGATTAAGGGTGAAGTTGAAAAGCCCAAATAACTCTTTGATTGATCTTTGGACACCCATATCAAGCCCAAAGCACATTTCAAGCTAGCTACTAAAAGTTAAAATAACGGTTAGTTTTTGAAATTGAAAGATATGTTGTTATATGTTGTGCCTAGCTGTATGCCTCTGCCAAGCCGGATTGTATATTCCGCTCTCCATTAGTAGTTCCTACCGCACACAGTTGAACGCGCTGCCATGCCCACTGGGATGTTCTAGTCGCTACTAGAACTTTGTCCTACACACTATTGAACACACCTAACTCTGCAGCCGCGCCCGCAAAGATGTTCTGGGCACTCCCTGAAGTTTATACCAAGCGTTGCCAAACTTGTCCCAGTGCCTCTAGTGCACCGACAGGGATGTTTTGGTTACACTTAGAAGTTCGTCCCCGGACTAACAAACAAGCATGAAGCCTCTGCCACGGCCGTCGAGATTCTTGAAGATGAAGATTGAGGGTGAGAGAAAAGCCCAAATAACACTTTGATTGATTTTTGGGCACCCATGTAAAGCCCAAAGCCCAATTCAAGCTAAATACTACAATACAAAATAACAGCTAGTTTTTGAAATTGAAAGATATGTTGTTATGTGTTGTACCTAGCTGTATGCCTCTGCCGTGCCCGCGCGTATATTTTGGTATTTATTGGTAGTTCCTACAGTGCACTGTCGATAGTGCTACCACGCCCACTGGGATGTTTTGGTCACTCCCGAAATTTCGTCCTGCACAATGTCGAAAACGTTAGACCTTGCAACTGTGCCCACAAGGATGTTATAGGCACTCACTGAAGTTTATCCCAAGCATTGCCGAACGTGCCCAATGCCTTTAGTTCGCACACAGGGATGTTCCGGTGACATCCAGAAGTTCGTCCCCAGACTAACAAACACTCATGAAGCCTCTTCCATTACCGTGGGGATTCTTGAAGCTGAAAAGATTAAGGGTGAAGATGAAAAGCCCATATAACTCTTTGATTGATCTTTGGACACCCATATCAAGCCCAAAGCCCAATTCAAGCTAAATACTACAGTACAAAATAATAGCTAGTTTCTTAAATTGAAAGATATGTTGTTATGTGTTGTACCTAGCAGTATGCCTCTGCCATGCCCGCGTGTATATTTTGGTATTTACTGGTAGTTCTTACAGCGCACTGTTAAACACGCTACAACACCCATTGGGATCTGTTGGTCACTCTTGGAACTCCGTGCTGCACACTATCGAACACAGCTAACTTTGCAGCCGCGCCCACAAGGATGTTCAGGGCACTCTCCGAAGTTTCTCCCAAGCGTTGCTGAAAGTGCGCAATGCCTTTGGTGCGCCCACAGGGATGTTTTAGCCACACCTAGAAGTTCGTCCCTGGGCTGACAAACACGCATTAAGCCTTTACCATAGCTGTGGGGATTGTTAAAGATGAAGAGATTGAGGGTGAAGATGAAAAGTCCAAATAACTCTTTGATTGATCTTTGGACACCCATATGAAGCTCAAAGGCCATTTCAAGCTAATTACTAAAGGAGAAAATAACAGCTAATTTTTGAAATTGAAAGATATGTTGTTATGTGCTGTACCTAACTGTATGCCTCTGCCAAACACACATGTATGTTCCGGACTCTACAGCTAGGTCCTGCCACGCCCATAGGGTTGTTCTGGTCGCTCCTGTAACTTTGTCTTGCACACTGCTAAACACACCTGACCCTGCAGTTGCGCTTGCAAGGATATTTTGGGCACTCTTCGAAGTTTATACCAAGCATTGCCGAACTTGCCCAATGCCTCTGGTGCGCCGAAAGGGATGTTTCGGTCACACTTAGAAGTTCATCCCCAGACTGACAAACATGCATGAAGCCTTTACCAAGGCCGTCAGGATTCTTCAAGATAAAGAGATTGAGGGTGCAAATGAAAAGCCCAAATAACATTTTGATTAATCTTTGGGTACTCATATCAAGCCCAAAGCCCATTTCAAGCTAACTACTAAAGGACAAAACAACAACTAGTTTTTGAAATTAAAAGATATGCTGTTATGTGTTGTACCTAGCTGTATGGCTCTGCGTGCCCACATGTATGTTCTGGTCTCTACTGGTAGTTTCTACTGCCTACTGTTGAACGCACTTCCACACCCGTTGGGATGTTTTGGCCGCTCCCGGGACTTCGTCCTCCCAGCTATGCCCACAAGGATGTTCTGAACTCTCGCTGAAGTTTGTCGCAGGCATTGTCGAACATGCCCAACGTCTTTGGTTTGCCCATAGGAATGTTTCGGTTGCACCCACATGTTCGTCCCCGGATTGACAATCATGCATGAAGCCTCTGCCACAACCGTGGGGATTCTTGAAGATGAAGGGATTCAAGGTGAAGATGAAAAGCCCAAATAGCTCTTTGATTCATCTTTGGGTACTCATATCAAACGCAAAGCCCATTTCAAGCTAACTACTAAAGGACAAAACAACAACTAGTTTTTGAAATTGAAAGATATGTTGTTATGTGTTGTACCTAGCTGTATGCCTCTGCTAAGCGCGCATGTATGTTCCGGTCTATATTGCCAACATTGTCGAATGCGTTGCCGCGCCCATTTTGATGTTCTATCGCTCCCAAAACTTCATCGTCCACGCTGCAGAATACACCTGACCCCACAGTAACGCTCACAAGGATGTTCTGGGCACTTCTCAAAGTTTGTTCCGTGCATTGCCGAACGTGCTTAGCGCCTCTGGTTCGCCGACAGGGATGTTCCGGTTGCACCCAGAAGTTTGTTATCGGGCTTGCAAACACGCATGAAGGCTCTGCCGCGGCGTTGGGGATTCTTGAAGATGAAGAGATTGAAGGGTGAAGATGAAAAGCCCAAAGAACTCTTTGATTGATCTTTGGACACCCATATCAAGCCCAAAGCCTATTTCAAGCTAACCACTACAGGACAAAATACCAGCTAGTTTTTGAAATTGAAAAATATGCTGTTTGTGTTCTACCTAGCTGTATTGCTCTGCATGCCCGCATGTATGTTCTGGTCTCTACTAGTAGTTTCTACTGCACACTGTTGAACGCACTTCCACACTCGTTGGGATGTTTTGGTCGCTCCGGTACTTCGTCATATACATTGCCCAACACTACTAACCTCCCAGCCACACCCACAAGGATGTTCTGAACTCTCGCCGAAGTTTGTCCCGGGCATTGTCGAATGCACCGAATGCCTATGGTTCGCCCATAGGAATGTTTCAGTTGCGCCCACAAGTTCGTCCCCGGACTAACAATAATGCATCAAGCCTTTGCCACAGCCGTGCGGATTCCGCAAGATGAAGGGATTCAGTGCGAATATGAAAAGCCCAAATAACTCTTTGATTGATCTTTGGGTACCCATATCAAGCCCAAAGCCCATTTCAAGCTAACTACTAAAGGACAAAACAACAGCTAGTTTTTGAAATTGAAAGATATGTTGTCATGTGTTATACCTAGCTGTATGCCTCTGCTAAGCCAGCATATTTGTTCCAGTCTCTACTGGTAATTTCCCACCGCACACTATCGAACGCACTGCCACGCCCATTTGGGATGTTCTATCGCTCCCAAAACTTCTACGTCCACGTTACAGAGTACACCTAACCCCACAGTGACGCCCACAAGGATGTTCTGCGCACTCCTCAAAGTTTGTCCCGAGCATTGCTGAATGTGCTTAATGCCTCTAGTTTGCGGACAGAAATGTTCCGGTCGCACGCAGAACTTAGTCATCAGACTGGAAAACATGCGTGAAGGCTCTGCTGCAGCAATTAGGATTCTCAAAGATGAAGAGATTAAGGGTGAAGATGAAAAGCCCAAATAACTCCTTGATTGATCTTTGGACACCCATATCGAGCCCAAAGCCCATTTCAAGCTAACTACTAAAGGACAAAACAACAGCTAGTTTTTGAAATTGAAAGATATGTTGTTATGTGTTGTACCTAACTGTATGGCTATGCATGCCCGCATGTATCTTCAGGTCTTTACTAGTAGTTTCTACTGTACACTGTTGAACGCGCTTGCACCCGTTGGGATGTTTTGGTTGCTCCCGGTACTTCGTCCTGCACATTGCCGAACACTACTAACCACGCAGCCTCGCCCACAAGGATGTTCTGAAGTTTGTCCCAGGCATTGTCGAACGCGCCCAATGCCTCTGGTTCGCCCACAGGAATGTTTCAGTTGCACCCAGAAGTTCGTCCCCGAACTGGTAAACACGCATGAAACGTCTGCCATTGCTGTGGGGATTCTTGTAGATGAAGAGATTGACGGGTGAAGATGAAAAGCCCAAATAACTCCTTTGATTGGTCTTTGGACACCCATATTGAGCCCAAAGCCCATTTCAAGCTAACTACTAAAGGACAAAACAACAGCAAGTTTTTGAAATTGAAAGATATGCGGTTATGTATTGTACCTAGTTATATGCCTTTGCCAAGCCCGTGTGTATATTCTAGTCTACACTAGTAGTTCCTGCCGCACACAGTCGAACGCGTCTGCCATGCCCACTGGGATGCTGTGGTCACTCCGGAACTTCATCATGCACACTGCCGAACAGCACCTATGCCTCTGCAGTGCTTGTGGGAAGGTTCTGGTCACTTTTTGAAGTTTGTCTTGTGTACTGCCAAGCTTGTCTGACACTTCTGCCCACACAAGGATGTTTTGGTCATGCTCAAAAGTTCGTCCCAGGACTGACAAACACGCATGAGCCTCTGCCATGGCCGTCGGGATTCTTGAGGATGAAAAGATTGAGGGTGAAGACGAAAAGTGGAAATAACTCTTTGATTGATCTTTGGACACCCATATCAAGCCCAAAGCCCATTTCAAGCTAACTACTAAAGGACAAAACAACAGCTAGTTTTTGAAATTGAAAGATATACTATTATGTGTTGTACCTAGCTGTATGCCTCTGCTAAGCCCGCATGTCTGTTCCAGCCTCTACTGGTAATTTCCAGCCGCACACTGTCAAACGCACTGCCACGCCCATTTGGATGTTCTATCGCTCCCAAAACTTCGTCGTCCACATTGCGGAATACACCTGACTCCAAAGTGACACCCACAAGGATGTTCTGGGCACTCTTTAAAGTTTATCCCAAGCATTGTCGAACGTGCTTAATACCTTTGGTTCGCCGATAGGGATGTTCTAGTTGCACCCAAAAGTTTGTCAGCGAATTGGCAAACAGGCATGAAGGCTCTGCTGCGGCATTGGGTATTCTTAAAGATGAAGTGATTGAGGGTGAAGATGAAAAGCCCAAAGAGCTCTTTGATTGATCTTTGGACACCCATATCATGCCCAAAGCCCATTTCAAGCTAACTACTACAGGATAAAATAACAGCTAGTTTTTGAAATTGAAAGATATGATGTTATGTGTTGTACCTAGCTGTATGGCTCTGCGTGCCCACATGTATGTTTCGGTCCAATTTTAATAACTAACTACTAAAGAACAAAATAACGGCTCATTTTTGAAATTGAAAGATATGTTGTTATGTGTTTTACCTAGTTGTATGCCTCTGCCATGCCCACGTGTATTTTTCGGTATCTACTTGTTGTTCCTACCGCACATTGTTGCACGCGCTGCCACGCCCACTGTGATGTTCTGGTCGCTTTCAGAACTTCGTCCTATGCACTGCCGAACACACCTGACCCCACAGCCGCGCCCACAAGGATGTTCTGGCCACGCCTCAAAGTTTGTACCAAGCATTGCCAAACGCGCCAATGCCTCCAATGCCCCCATGGGGATGTTTTTGATCACACCCAGAAGTTCGTCCTCGGATTGACAAACACGGATGAAGCCTCTGCCACAGCCGTGGGATTCTTGAAGATGAAGAGATTGAGGGTGAAGATGAAAACCCACAAAAACTTCTTGACTGATCTTTAGACACCTATATCAAGCGCAAAACCCATTTCTGGCTAACTACTAACGGACAAAAAATGGCTTGTTTATTAAATTGAAAGGTAAGTTGTTATGTCTTTTACCTAGTTGTATGCCTCTGTCGTGCCCACATGTATGTTTCGATCTCTACCAGTAGTTCCTACCGCACATTGTCGGATGCGCTGCAACACCCACTGGAATGTTCTAGTCGCTTTCGAAACTTCGTCCTGCACACTGCCGAACACACCTGACCCCGCAACCGCGCCCACAAGGATGTTCTGGCCATGCCTAAAGTTTGTTCCAAGCATTGCTGAACATGTCTATCCGCTCTGGTGTGCCCATTGGGATTTTTTGGTCACTGCCCAAAAGTTGGTCCCTGGGTTGACGAACACGCACGAAGCCTTTGCCTCGGCCGTTGGGATTCTTTAAGATGAATAGATTGAGGGTGAAGATGAAAACCCCCTAAAACTTCTTGATTGATCTTTAGACACCCATATCAAGCGTAAAACCCATTTCTAGCTAACTACTAAAGGAAAAAATACGACTCGTTTTTTAAATTGAAATATAAGTTGTTATGTGTTTTACCTAGCTGTATGCCTCAGTCGTGCTAGCGTGTATCTTTCGGTCTCTATTGGTAGTTCGTACCGCACATTGTTGCAATATGCTGCCACACCCACTGGATGTTTTGGTCACTTTTGGAACTTCATCCTTCACATTGCTAAACACACCTGACCCCGCAGTCGCCCCCAAAAGGATGTTCTGGCCACACCCTAAAGTTTGTCCCTAGCTTTGTCGAGCGTGTCCCAATGCCTCTGGTGCACCCATGGGGATGTTCCGGTCATAACCAAAAAATCATCCCGGAACTGACAAACATGCACGAAGCCTCTGCCACAGCCGTGGGAATTCTTGAGATGAAGAGATTAAGGGTGAAGATGAAAAGCCCCAAAATCTTCTTGATTGATCTTTAGACACCCATATCAAGCGCAAAAACCCATTTCTACCTAACTACTAAAGGACAAAATAACGGCTCGTTTATGAAATTGAAAGATATGTTGTTATGTGTTTTACCTAGCCATATGCCTCTGCCGTGCCAACGTGTATTTTTTGGTCTCTACTGGTAGTTCCTACCGTACATTGTCGCACGTGCTGCCACGCCCACTGGAATGTTCTGGTTGCTTTCGGAACTTCATCTTGCACGCAACCGAACACATCTGACCCCGCAGCCATGCCCAAGAGAATGTTCTGGCCACACCCTGAAGTTTGTCCCAAGCATTGCCGAACGTGTCCAATGCCTCTAGTGCGCCCATAGGGATGTTCGGGTCACAACCAGTAGTTCGTCCCCAGACTGACAAACATGCATGAAGCCTCTGCCACGCCCGTGAGGATTCTTGAAGATGAAGAGATTGAGGGTGAAGATGAAAACACCCAATAAGTTCTTGATTGATCTTTAGACACCCATATCAAGCGCAAAACCCATTTTTAGCAAACTACTAAAGACAAAATAATGGCTCATTTTTTAAATTCAAAGATAAGTTATTATGTCTTTTACCTAGTTGTATGCCTCTGCCGTGCCCACGTGTGTGTTCCAGTCTCTGCCAGTAGTTCCTACCGGACATTGTTTGATGCGCTGCCACGCCCACTGGATGTTTCTGGTTGCTTTGGAAACTTCATCCTGCACACTGCCAAACACAATTGGCCCCATAACCGCGCCCGCAAGGATGTTCTGGCTGCACCCTGAAGTTTGTTCCAAACATTGCCGAACGTGTCTAATGCCTCTAGTGCGCCCATTGAGATTTTTTGGTCACTCCAAAAAGTTAGTCCCTAGGTTGACGAACACGCATGAAGCCTCTGCGTCGGGCGTGGGGAATCTTGAAGATGAATACATTAAGCGTGAAGATAAAAAGCCCCGAAAACTCTTTGATTGATGTTTGGACACCCATATCAAGCGCAAAGCCCATTTCTAGCTAACTACTAAAGGACAAAATAACGGCATGTTTTTGAAATTGAATGATATGCTATTATGTGTTGTACCTAGCTGTATGCCTCTGTCGTGCCTACGTGTATGTTCTGGTCTCTACTGGTAGGTCCTACCGCATACTGTCGAATGTGCTGCTACGCCCACTGGTATGCCCAGGTTGCTTTCAAAACTTCGTCCTACACACTGCTAAACACTCCTGACCACGCAGCTGCACCCACAAGGATGTTCTGGCCACACTTCAAAGTTTGTCCTAAACATTGCCGAACATGCCCAATGTCTCCAGCGTGCCCATGGGGATATTTCGGTCACACCCAGAATTTCGTTACCGGAATGACAAACACGCATGAAGCCTCTGCCACGGCCGTGCCGATTCTTGAAGATGAAGAGATTGAGGGTGAAGGTGAAAAGCCCTGAATAACTCTTTGATTGATCTTTGGACACCCATATCAAGTGCAGAGCCCATTTTAAGTTAAGTACTAAATGACAAAATAACGCCTAGTTTTTTAAATTTAAAGATATGATGTTATGTGTTGTACGTAGTTGTATGCCTCTGCCGTGCCCGCGTGTATGGTCCGGTTTCTAGTGGTAGTTCCTACTGCACACTGTCGAACACGCCTGAACGCCCATTGGGATGTTCTGGTCACTTTCAGAACTTCGTCCTACACACTATCGAACACACCTAAGCCCGTAGTCGTGCCCATAAGTATCTTCTTACCACACCCCGAAGCTTGTCCCAAGCATTGTCAAAAGGGCCCAATGCCTCCGGTGCGCCCATGGGGATGTTTCGGTCACACCCAGAAGTTCGTCCCCGAGTTGATGAACACGCAGGAAGCCTCTGCCACGGCCATGGGGATTCTTGAAGATTAAGAGATTGAGGGTGAAGATGAAAACCCCCAATAAGTCTTTGATTGATCTTTAGACACCCATATCAAGCGCAAAGCCCATTTCTAGCTAACTACTAAAGGACAAAATAACGACTCGTTCTTTAAATTGAAAGATATGTTGTTATGTGTTTTACCTAGGTATATGCCTTTGCCGTGCCAGCGTACATTTTCCGGTCTCTATTGGTAGTTCCTACTGCACATTGTCGAACGCGCTGCCACCCCCAATGGGATGTTCTGGTCGCATTCGGGACTTCGTTCTGCACACTCCCGAACACACCGGACCTTGTAACCACGCCCACAAGGATGTTCTGGTCACAACCCAAAGTTTGCCCCAAGCATTGCTGAATGTGCCCAATGCCTCCGGTGCACCCGTGGGGATGCTCCGATCACGCTCAGAAGTTCGTCCCCGGGTTGACGAACGCGCGTGAAGCCTCTGCCACGACCGTGGGGATTCTTAAAGATGAAGAGATTCAAGGTGAAGATGAAAACCACCAATAACTCTTTGATTGATCTTCAGACACCCATATCAAGCGCAAAGCCCATTTCTAGCTAACTACCAAAGGACAAAATAATGGCTTATTTTTGAAAATATAAAGATATGTTGTTATCTGCTTTACCTAACTTTATGCCTTTGCCATGCCCGCGTGCATTTTCTGGTCTCTACCGTTAGTTGCTACTACAAAATGTCGCACGCGCTGCCACGCCCACCAGGATGTTCTGGTCGCATTTGCAACGTCGTCCTGCACACTCCCGAACACACCTGACCTCGCGACTGTGTACGGCAGTGACCACAACACCCCGAAGTTTGTCGCAAGCATTTCCAAATGCGCCCAATGCTCTGGTGCGCCCATGGGGATGTTTCGGTCACACCCAGAAGTTCGTCCCCAGGTTGACGAACACACATGAAGCCTCTGCCACGGCTGTGGGAGATTCTTAGATAAAGATTGGGGTGAAGATGAAAACCCCAATAACTCTTTGATTGATCTTCAGACACCTATATCAAGCGCAAAGCCCATTTTTAGGTAACTTCTAAAGCACAAAATGACGGCTCGTTATTTAAATTCGAAGATATGTTGTTATGTCTTTTACCTAACTGTATGCCTCTACCGTGCCCGCGTGCATTTTTTGGTCTCTACTAATAGTTCCTACCGCACAATGTCACACGCGCTGCCACGCCCACTGGGATGTTCTGGTCACATTTGGAACATCGTTTTGCACACTCCCGAACACATCTGACTGTGCCCACAAGGATGTTCTGGCCACTCCCCGAAGTTTATCACAAGCATTGCCGAATGCACCCAATGCCTCCGGTGCGCGCATGGGGATGTTCCGGTCACGCCCAGAAGTTTGTCCGTAGGTTGATGAACACGCATGAAGCCTCTGAAATGGCGGTGGGGATTCTTCAAGATCCAGAGATATAGGGTGAAGATGAAACCCCCAATAACTCTTTGATTGATCTTCAAACACCCATCTCAAGCGCAAAGCCCATTTCAAGCTAACTACTAAGGACAAAATAATGGCTCATTTTTTTAAATTGAAAGATATGTTGTTATGTGTTTTCCCTGGCTCTATGCCTCTGCCGTGCCCGCGTGCATTTTTTGGTCTCTACTGGTAGCTCCTACCGCACAATGTCGAATGCGCTGCCACGCCCACTGGGATGTCCTGGTCGCATTCGGGACTTCATTCTGCACACTCCCGAACACACCGGACCTCGCAACCACGCTCACAAGGATGTTTTGGCCACACCCCCAAGTTTGCCCCAAGCATTGCCAAATGTGCCCAATGCCTCCGATGTGCCCGTGGGGATGCTTCGATCACGCCCAGAAGTTCGTCCCCAGGTTTACGAACGCGCATGAAGCCTCTGCCACGACCGTGGGGATTCTTAAAGATGAAGAGATTGAGGGTGAAGATGAAAACCACCAATAACTCTTTGATTGATCTTAGACACCCATATAAAGCGCAAAGCCCATTTCTAGCTAACTACTAAAGGACAAAATAGCGGCTCATTTTTGAAAATATAAAGATATGTTGTTATGTGCTTTACCTAACTATATGCCTCTGCCATGCCCGCGTGCATTTTCTGGTCTCAACCGTTAGTTCCTACTACAAAATGTCGCACGCGCTGCCACGCCCACCGGGATGTTCTGGTCGCATTTGCAACGTCGTCCTGCACACTCCCGAACACACCTGACCCCACAACTGTGCCCACAAGGATGTTCTTGCCACACCCCGAAGTTTGTGTCAAGCATTGCCAAATGCGCCCAATGCCTCTGGTGCGCCCATGGGGATGTTTCGGTCACACCCAGAAGTTCGTCCCCAAGTTGACGAGCACGCATGAAGCCTCTGCAAATGGCCGTGGGGATTCTTCAAGATCCAGAGATATAGGGTGAAGATGAAAACCCCCAATAACTCTTTGATTGATCTTCAGACACCCATATCAAGCGCAAAGCCCATTTTTAGGTAACTACTAAATGACAAAATAATGGCTCGTTTTTAAATTGAAAGATATGTGTTATGTGTTTTACCTAGCTGTATGTCTCTACCGTGCCCGCGTGATTTTTCGGTCTCTACTAGTAGTTCCTACCGCACAATGTCACACGCGCTGCCACGCCCGCTGGGATGTTCTGGTCGCTCTTGAAACTTCGTCTTGCACACTGCCCGAACACACCTGACTGTGCCCACAAGGATGTTCTGGCCACAACCCGAAGTTTATCCCAAGCATTGTCGAATGCACCCAATGCCTCCGGTGCGCCCATGGGGATGTTCCGGTCACACCCAGAAGTTTATCCCCGGGTTGATGAACACGCATGAAGCCTCTGAAATGGCCGTGGGGATTGTTCAAGATGAAGAGATATTGGGTGAAGATGAAAACCCCCAATAACTCTTTGATTGATCTTCAGACACCCATCTCAAGCGCAAAGCCCATTTCTAGCTAACTACCAAAGGACAAAATACTCTTTGATTGATCTTTGGACACCCTTATCAACCCCAAAGACCATTTCAAGCTAACTACTACAAGACAAAATAACAGCTACTTTTTGAAATTGAAAGATATGTTATTATATGTTGTACCTAGCTGTATGCCTTTGCGTGCCCGCATGTATGTTCTGGTATGTACTGGTAATTTCTATTACACACTGTCGGGCGTGCTTCCATGCCTATTAGGATGTTCCGGCCACTCCCGATACTTGATCCTGCACATTGCCGAACACTACTGACCTCGCAGCCCCACCCACAAGGATGTTCTGAGCTCTCCGAAGTTTGTCCCAGACATTGTCGAACGTGCCCAATGCCTCTGGTTCGCCCATAGGAATGTTCCAATCACACCCATAAGTTCATCCCCGGACTGAGAAACAGGCATGAAGCCTCTGCCACAGCAGTGGGGATTCTTAACGATAAAGGGATTGAGGGTGATGATGAAAAGCCTAAATAACTCTTTGATAATCTTTGGGCACCCGTATCAATCCCAAAGCCCATTTCAAGCTAACAACTAAAGTACAAAACAACAGCTAGTTTTTGAAATTGAAACATGTGCTATTATGTTTTGTACTTTGCTATATGCCTCTGCCAAGCCCACATGTATCTCCCGGTCTCTACTGGTAGTTACTACAGCACATTGTCGAATGCGTTGCCACGCCCGTTGGAATGTTCAGGTCGCTCTCGGAACTTCATCCTGCACACTACCGAACACTCCTGACCCCACAGCCGCACCCACAAGCATGTTCTGGGCACTCCTCGATGTTTGTCCCAAGCATTGCCAAACATGCCCAATGCCTCTTGTTCGAGTACAGAGATGTTCCAATTGCACGCAGAAGTTGGTCATCAGATTGACAAAGACGCATGAAGCCTATGCTGCGGCCGTGGGGAGTCTTGAAGATGAAGAGATTGAGAGTGAAGATGAAAAGCCCAAATAACTCTTTGATTGATCTTTGGACACCCTTATCAAGCCCAAAGCCCATTTCAAGCCGACTACTATAGGACAGTATAACAGCTAGTTTTTGAATTTGAAAGATATGTCGTTGTGTGTTGTACCTAGGTTTATGCCTCTGCGCTGCCCGCATGTATGTTTCGGTCTCCACTGGTAGTTCTAGTGCACACTGTCGAACGTGCTTCCACGCCCACTAGGATGTTCTGGTCACTCCCAAAACTTTGTCGTCCACATTTTCGAACACATCTGACCCTGCAGTAACGCCCACAAGGATGTTCTGTGCACTCCTATAAGTTTGTCCTAAGTATTGCCGAATGTGCCCAATACCTCTGGTTCGCTGACAGGAATGTTCTGGTCACACCCACAAGTTCGTCCCCGGACTAAAAAAAACACATAAAGCCACTGCCACGGCCGTGGGGATTCTTGAAGGTGAAGAGATTAAGGGTGAAGATGAAAAGCCCAAATAACTCTTTGATTGATCATTGGACACTCATATCAAGCCCAAAGCCCATTTGAAGCTAACTACTAAAGAACAAAAGGACGAGTAGTTTTTGAAATTGAAAGATATGTTGTTATGTGCTGTAGCTAGCTGTATGTCTCTGCCAGGCCCGCATGTATGTTCTGGTCTCTACTGGTAGTTCTTACCACACACTGTGAAAACGCACTGCCACGCCCACTTGGATGTTTCTAGTCTCTCCTAAAACTTTGTTGTCCACATTGCGAAACACACCTGACCTCGCAGTGACACCCACAAGGATGTTCTGGCACTCCTCGATGTTTGTCCTAAGCATTGCCGAACGTGCCCAATGCCTCTGGTTCGCCGACAGGAATGTTTCAGTCTCACCCACAAGTTCGTCCCTGGACTGACAAACACGCATGAAGCCTCTGCCACGTCCGTGGGGATTCTTGAGATGAAGAGATTGACGGGTGAAGATGAAAAGCCCAAATAACTCTTTGATTGATCTTTGGGCACACATATCAAGCCCAAAGCTGATTTTAAGCTAACTACTAAAGGACAAAACAACAGCTAGTCTTTTAAATTGAAAGATATGCTGTTATGTGTTGTACCTATCTGTATGCCTCTGCCATGCCCGAATGTATGTTCCAATCACCACTGTAGCTCCTACCGCACACTGCTAACTGCGCTGCCACGCCCACTTGGATGTTCTAGTCGCTCCTAAAACTTCACCGTCCACATTACGGAACACACCTAACCCTGTAGTGACGCCGACAAGGATGTTCTGAGCACTCCTTTGAAGTTTATCCCAAGGATTGCCAAACGTGCGCAATGCCTAAGGTTCGCCCACGAGGGATGTTTTGGTCACACCCAGAAGTTTGTCCCTGAACTGACAAACACGCATGAACCCTCTTCCACGGCCGTTGGGATACTTGAAGATGAAGAGATTGAGGGTGAAGATGAAAAGCCCAAATAACTCTTTGATTGATCTTTGGACACTTATATCAAGCCCAAAGCCCATTGCAAGCTGACTACTACATGACAAAATAACAGCTAGTTTTTGAAATTGAATGATATGCTGTTATGTGTTGTACCTAGTTGTATGCCTCTGTAGTGCCCGCGTGTATGTACTGATCTCTACTCGTAGTTGCTACAGCACACTGTCGAAAGCGATGCCACGCCCACTAGGATGTTCTGGTCGCTCCTGGAACTTTGTCCTGCACACTGCAAAACACTCGTGACCCCGCAGCCGTGCTCACGAGGATGTTTTGTGCACTCCCTGAAGCTTGTCCCAAGCATTGCCGAACATGGCCAATCGCTTTGGTACGACCCACGGGGATGTTTTGGTCACACCTAGAAGTTAGTACCTGGGCTGACAAACATGCATTAAGCCTCCACCACGGCCGTGGGGATTGGTAAAGATGAAGAGATTGAGGGTGAAGATGAAAAGCCCAAATAACTCTTTGATTGATCTTTGGACACCGATATCAAGCCCATAGCCCACCTCAAGCTAACTACTAAAGGACATCATAACGGCTAGTTTTTCAAATTAAAAGATATGCTGTTATGTGTTGTACCTAGTTGTATGCCTCCATCGTGCCCATGTGTATATACTGATCTCTAATGGTTTTTGCTACAACGCACTGTCGAACGCACTGCCACCCGCCCATTAGGATGTCCAGGTCACTCCCGAAACTTCATCCTGCGCACCGCCGAACACTCCTGACCTCACAGCCGCACCCACGAGGATGTTTTGGTCACACCTTGAAGTTCGTCCACGGACTGATAAACACGCATGAAGCCTCTGCCATGGCTGTCAGAATTCATGATTATGAAGAGATTGAGGGTGAAGATGAAAAGCCCAAATAACTCTTTGATTGATCTTTGAGACCCATATCAAGCCCATAGCCCGCCTCAAGCTAACTACTAAAGGACAACATAACGGCTAGTTTTTGAAATTCAAAAGATATGCTGTTATGTGTTGTACTTGCTATATGCCTCTGCCAAGCTCGCATGAATGTTTCAGTCTCCACTAGTAGTTCCTACCGTACACAGTCGAACGCACTGGCATGCCCACTGGGATGCTGTGGTCACTGCCGGAACTTCGTCCTGCACAGTGCTGAACACACCTGACTCTGAATCTGCAACGACAATGATGTTCTGAGCACTCCCAGAAATTTGTCACAAGCATTGCCAAATGTGCTCAATGCCTCTAATTCGCCCAAAGGGGATGTTTTGGTCACACCTAGAAGTTCGTCCCGGACTGAAAAACATGCATGAAGCCTCTGCCACGGCTGTGGGGTTGTTAAAGATGAAGAGATTGAGGGTGAGGATGAAAAGCTGTAATAACTCTCTTATTGATCTTCGGACACCCATATCAAGCCCAAAGCCCTGTCTCAAGCTAACTACTAAAGGACAACATAACAACATAACTTCGTCCTGCACAGTGCTGAACACACCTGACTCTGAATCTGCAACGACAACGATGTTTCTGAGCACTCCCTGAAATTTTTGTCCCAAGCATTGCCAAACATGCCCAATGCCTCTAGTTTGCCCACGGGGATGTTTTGGTCACACCCAGAACTTTGTCCCCGAACTGACAAACATGCATGAAACCTCTGCCACGGTCGTCTGGATTCTTGAAGATGAAGAGATTGAGGGAGAAGATGAAAAGCCCTGAATAACTCTTTGATCGATCTTTGGACACCCATATCAAGCCAAAAGCCATCTAGAGCTAATTACTAAAGGACAACATAATGGCGAGTTTTTGAAATTCAAAGATATGATGTTATGTGTTGTGCCTAGTTGTATGCCTCTGCTGTGCCCGCATGTATGGTTCGGTCCCTACTGGTAGTTTCGACCACACATTGTTGAACGCACTGCCATGCCCACTGGGAGTTTCTGGTCGCTCTCGAAACTTCATCCTGCACACTGCTGAACACACCTGACCCTGTAGTGACACACACAAGGATGTTCTGGGCACCCCTTGAAGTTTATTCCCAAGTGTTGCTGAACATGCCCAATGTCTCTGGTTCGCCCACGAGCATGTTCCGGTCGCACCCAGAAGTTCGTCATTGAACTGGCAAACATGCATGAAGCCTCTGCCATGGCCATGGGGATTCTTGAAGATGAAGAGATTGAGGGTGAAGATGAAAAGCCCAAATAACTCTTTGATTGATCTTTGGACACCCATGTCAAGCCCAAAGCCCATTTCAAGCTAACTACTAAAGGACAAAAGAACGACTAGTTTTTCAAATTGAAAGATATGTTGTTATGTGTTGTACCTAGCTGTATGCCTCTGCCATGCCCGCATGTGTGTTCTAGTCTCTACTGGTAGTTCCTATCGTACACTGTTGAATGCGCTGCCACGCCCATTAGGATGTTCTGGTCGCTCTGGAACTTCGTCCTACACAATGCCAAACACTCCTGACCCCGCAGCCACGCGAACAAAGATATTCTGAGCACTCCCTGAAGTTTGTCCCAAGCATTGCCAAACGTGCTTAATGCCTCTATGCGCCACAGGATGTTTCGGTCACACAGAAAAGTTCATCCCCGGAAGACAAGCACGCATTAAGCCTTTGTTACGCCTGTAGGGATTGTTAAGGATGAAGAGATTGAGGGTCAAGATGGGAAGCCTAAATAACTCTTTGATTGACCTTTGGACACCCATATCAAGCCCAAAGCCCATTTCAAGCTAACTACTAAAGGAAAAAAGAACGACTAGTTTTTAAATTGAAAGATATGCTGTTATATGTTGTACCTAGTTGTATCCCTTTTCAAAGCCTGCATGTATGTTCCGGTGCCTACTGGTAGTTCCTACCGCACACTGTCAAAGGCGGTGCCACGCCGACTTGGATGTTCTAGTCACTCCCAAAACTTCATCCTCCACACTGCTGAACACACCTAACCCCGGAGTGACGCCCATAAGGATGTTCTGGGCACTCCTTGACGTTTGTCATAAGCATTATCGAACGTCCCGAATGCCTCTAGTTTGTACATGGGCATGTTCCGATCGCACCCAGAAGCCGGTCATCGGTCTGACAAACACGCATGAAGCCTCTACCACTGGGTGTGGGGATTCTTGAAGATGAAGAGATTGAGGGTGAAGATGGAAAGCCCAATAACTCTTTGATTGATCTTTGGACACCTATATAAAGTCTACTGGGATGTTCTAGTCACTTTCGGAACTTTGTCCTGCACACTGTCGAAACACACGTGACCCCTGCAGCAGCACCCATAAGGATGTTTTGGCCACTGCCCGAAGCTTTGTCCCAAGTATTGCCGAACGTGCCCAATGCCTCTGGTGTGCCCATGAGGATGTTCCGATTGCACCCAAAAGTTCATCCCTGGACTTACAAACATGCATGAAGCCCCTGCCACGGCCGTGGGGATTCTTGAAGATGAAGAGATTGAGGGTGAAAATGAAAAGCTTTAATAACTCTTTGATTGATCTTTGGACACCCATATAAAGCCCAAAGCCCACTTCAAGCTAACTACTAAAGGACAAAATGACGACTAGTTTTTGAAATATAAAGATATGTTCTTATGTGTTGTACCTAGTTGTAAGCCTCTGCCGTGCCCACATATATGGCCCGGTCTCTTCTGGTAGTTCTTACAGCACACTGCCAAACGCATTGTATGCCCACTGGGATGTTCTGGTCGCTTTCCAAACTTCGTCCCTGCACGCTGCCGAACACACCTGACCCGCAGCCGCGCCCATGAGGATGTTCTGGCCACACCCCGAAGTTTGTCCCAAGCATTGACAATCGTGCCCAATGCCTCTGGTACGCCCATGGGGATGTTCTGGTCACACCCACAAGTTCGTCCCCGGCCTGACAAACACACATGAAGCCTCTGCCATGACAGTTGGGATTCATGAAGATGAATAGATTGAGCATGAAGATGAAAAGCCCCAATAACTCCTTGATTGATCTTTGGACACCTATATCTAGCCCAAAGCCCGTTTCAAGCTAACTACTAAAGGAAAAAATAACAGCTAGTTTTGAAATTTAAGGATATGCTATTATGTGATGTAAATAGTTGTATGCCTCTGTCGTGCCCGCGTATATTCCGGTCTCTACTGGTAGTTCCTACTGCACACTATCGAACGCGCTGCTACGCACTGTGAGATGCTCTGATTGCTTTCAGAACTTTGGCTTGCACATTGCCTAACACACCTGACCCTTTGGCCACGCCCACAAGGATGTTCTGGCCACACCCCGAAGTTTGTACCGAGCGTTGTCAAACGTGCCCAATACCTCTGGTGCGCCCATGGGACTGTTCCGGTCACACCCACAAGTTCATCCCCGGGTTTACAAACACGCATGAAGCCTCAGCCACGGCCGTAGGGATTGTTGGAGATGATGAGATTGAGGGTGAAGATGAAAATCCCAAATGACTCCTTGATTAATCTTTGGACACCCATATCAAGCCCAAAGCACATTTCAAGATATGCTATTATGTGTTGTACCTAGTTGTATGCCTCTGCCGTACCTGCATGTATGCTCCGATCTCTACTAGTAGTTCCTACCGCACACCGTCGAACGCGCTTGCCACGTCCAATGGGATGTTCTGGTCACTTTTGGAACTTTGTCCTACATACTGCCGAACACACCTTATCCCGCAACCGCGTCCACAGGGATGTTCTGGTCACACCATGAAGTTTGTCCCAAGCATTGCCAAACGCGCCCAATGCCTCTGGTGTGCCCATGGGGATGTTCCGGTCACACTCAGAAGTTCATCCTCGGACTGACTACAAGCATGAAGCCTTTGCCACGGTCGTGGGGATTCTTGAAGATGAAGAGATTGAGGGTGAAGATGAAAATCCCAAATAACTCTTTGATTGATCTTTGGACACCTATATCCAGCCCAAAGCCGTTTCAAGCAAACTACTAAAGGACAAAATAACGGCTAGTTTTTGTAAATTTAACGATATGTTGTTATTGTGTTGCACCTAGCTGTATGCCTCTACCATGGCCGTATGTATGTTTCAATCTCAGCGGGTAGTTCCTACCGCACACTGTCAAACACGCTGCTATACCAAATGGGATGTTCTGGTCGCTTTCGAAACTTCGTCCTGCACACTGCCGAACACACCTGTCCCCGCAACCGCACCCAGAAGGATGTTCTAGCAACACCCCAAACTTTGTCCCAAGCATTGCGTACGTGCCCAATGCCTTCGATGCGCCCATGGGGATGTTCTCGTCACACCTCAGAAGTTCATCCCCTGATGACAAAACAAGCATAAAGCCCTCTGCCACGGTCCGTGAGGATTCTTGAGGATGAAGAGATTGAGGGTGAAGATGAAAATTTCAAATAACTTTTTGATTGATCTTTGGACACCCATATCAAGTCCCAAAGCTCATTTCTAGCTAACTAGTAAAGCTCAAAATCACAGCTAGTTTTTGAAATTTAAAGATATGCTATTATGTTTTTTACCTAGCTTTATGCCTCTGCCGTGCCCGCATGTACGGTCTGGCCTCTACTAGCAGTTCCTACTGCACACTGTCGAACGCGCTACTACGTCCCACTGGGATGTTCTGGTCGCTTTCAAATTATCGTCCTACACACTGCTGAACATACCTAACCCCTGCAGCCGCGCCCTACAAGGATGTTCTGACCACACCCTCGAAGTTTGACCTCGAACATTGCCAAATACCTCCGGTGCCCCCATGGGGATGTTTCGATCACACCCAGAAGTTCATCCTCGGGACTGACAAACACGCATGAAGCCTCTGCCACGGCCGTGGGGATTCTTGCAGATGTAGAGGTTGAGGGTGAAGATGAAAAGCCCAAAAATTCCTTCATCAATGTTTGGACACCCATCTTAAGCGCAAAGCCCATTTCTAGCTAACTACTAAAGGACAAAATAACAGCTCATTTTTGAAATTGAAAGATATGCTGTTACATGTTTTACCTAGCTGTATGCCTCTGCCATGCCCACGTGTATTTTTTGAGTCTGTACTAGTAGTTCCTATAGCACACTGTCGAACGTGCTGCTACGCCCACTGGGATGCTCTTGTTGCTTTCAAAACTTCGTCCTGCACACTACTAAACACACCTAACGCCACAACCATACCCACAAGAATGTTCTGACCACACCCCAAGGTTTGTCCCCAAGTATTGGCGAACCTGTGCCACATGGGGATGTTCTGGTCACACCCTAGAAGTTTGTCTCCGGATTGACAAACACACATCAAGCCTCTACCACGGATGTGGCGATTCTTGAAGATGAAGAGATTGAGGGCGAAGACAAAAACCTCCAAATAGTCCTTGATTGATATTTAGACACCCATATAAAGCGCAAAGCCTATTTCTAGCTAACTGCTAAAGGACAAAATAACGGCTCGTTATTGAAATTGAAAGACACGTTGTTATTTGTTTTACCTAGCTGTATGCCTCTGCCATGCCCATGTGTGCTTCTTCGTCTGTACTGGTAGTTCCTGCCGCACACTGTCAAACGTGCTGCTGCACCCACTGGGATGTTCTGGTTGCTCTCGAAACTTCGTCTTGCACACTGCCGAACACACCTAATCCCGCAGCTGCGCCCACAATGATGTTCTGGCCACACCCTGATGCCTATCCCCAAGCATTGCAAACCTCCAGTGCGCCCATAGGGATCTTCCGGTCACACCCAAAAGTTCGTCCTCGAGTTGATGAACACGCATGAAGCCTCTGCCATGGCCATGGGGATTCTTGAAGATGAAGAGATTGAGGGTGAAGATGAAAACCCCCCAATAACTCTTTCATTGATCTTCAGACACCCATATCAAGCGCGAACCCCATTTATAGCTAACTACTAAAGGACAAAATAACAGCTCATTTTTTAAATTGGAAGATATGACATTATGTGTTTTGCCTAACCGTATGCTTTTGTCGTACCCGCGTGTACTTTTCAGTCTCTACTAGTAGTTTCTACCGCACACAGTCGCACACGCTGCCACGTCCACTGGGATGTTCTGATCGCATTCGGAACTTCATCCTTCACACTGCCAAACACACCTGACCCCGAAACAGTGCCCACAAGGTTGTTCTGGCCACACCTTGATGTTTGTCCCAAGCATTGCCGAACGTGCGCAATACCTCCAATGCGCCCATGGGGATCTTTTGGTCACACCCAGAAGTTCGTCCTCGGGTTGACGAACATGCATGAAGTCCCTGCCACTGCCGTGGGGATTCCTGAAGAGGAATAGATTGAGGGTGAAGATGAAAACCCCCAACAAATCTTTGATTGATCTTTAGACACCCATATCAAGCGCAAAACCCATTTCTCGCTAACTACTAAAGGACAAAATAACGGCTCATTTTTAAAATTGAAAGATATGTTGTTATGTGTTTTACCTAGCTGCATGCCTTTTCCATGCCCGTGTGTATTTTTCATTCTCTATAGGTAGTTCCTACCGCACACCGTCGCACGTGCTGCCACGCCCACAGGGTATGTTCTAGTCACTTTTGGATCTTCGTCCTGCACACTGCCAAACACACCTGACCCCGTAACCGCGCCCACAAATATGTTCGGGCTACACCACAAAGCTTTTCGCAAGCATTGCTAAATATGCTCAATGCCTTCGGTGCTCCCATGGGGATGTTTCGGTCAAACCCAGAAGCTCGTCCCTGGGTTGACGAACACGCATGAAGCCCCTACCACGGTCATGGGGATTCTTGAAGATGAAGATACCACGGTCGTGGGGATTCTTGAAGATGAAGAGATTGAGGGTGAAGATGAAGCCCCCCCAATAACTCTTTGATTGATCTTTTGACACCCATATCAAGCGCAAAGCCCATTTCTAGCTAACTACTAAAGGACAAAATAACGACTTTTTTTTGAAATTGAAAGATATGTTGTTATGTGATGTACCTAGCTGTATGCCTCTGTCATGCCTGCGTGTATGTTCTGGTCTCTACTGGTAGTTCCTACCACACACTGTCGAGCACACTGCTACGCCCACAGGGATGTTCTGGTGGCTTTCAGAACTTTGTCCTGCACACTTCCCAAGACACCTGACCCCGTAAGCGCGCCCATATGGATGTTCTGGCCAGACCCTGAAGTTTGTCCCAAGCATTGCTAAATGTGCTCAATACCTTCGGTGCGCCCATGGGGATGTTTTGGTCACACCTAGAAGTTCGTCCCCAGGTCGACAAACATGCATGAACCCTCTGCCACGGCCATGGGGATTCTTGAAGATGAAGAGATTGAGGGTGAAGATGTAAACCCCCAACAAATCTTTGATTGATCTTTAGACACCCATATCAAGCACAAAACCCATTTCTCACTAGCCACTAATGGACAAAATAACGGCTCGTTTCTAAAATTGAAAGATATGTTGTTATGTGTTTTACCTAGCTGCATGCCTTTTCCATGCCCGCGTGTATTTTTCATTCTCTATAGGTAGTTCCTACCGCACACCGTCGCACGTGCTGCCACGCCCACAGGTATGTTCTAGTCACTTTTGGATCTTCGTCCTGCACACTGCCAAACACACCTGATCCCGTAACCATGCCCACAAGTACGTTCTGACCAATCCCTGAAGTTTATCCCAAGCATTGCTGAACATGTTGAATGCCATCGGTGCGCCCATGGGGATGTTTCGGTCACACCTAGAAGTTTGTCCTTAGGTCGACAAACATCCATGAAGCCTCTGCCACGGCCGTGGGGATTCTTGAAGATGAAGACATAGAGGGTGAAGATGAAGCCCCCCAATAACTCTTTTATTGATCTTTAGACACGCATATCAAGCACAAAGCCCATTTCAAGCTAACTATTAGAGGTCAAAAGAAGGGCTCCTTCTTAAAATTGAATGATACGTTGTTATGTGTTTTACCTAGCTGTATGCCTCTGTCGTGCCCGCGTGTATTTTTCGGTCTCTACTTGTAGTTTTTACGGCACAATGTCGCACGCGCTGCCATGCCAATTGGGATGTTCTTGTCGCTTTTCGAACTTTGTCCTTCACACTGCTGAACACACCTGACCCCACAACTGCGCCCATAAGGATGTCCTGGCCACACCCAGAAGTTTGTCCCAAGCATTGCAGAACGTGCTCAATGCCTCTGGTGCCCTCATGTGGATGTTCCAGTGACACCCGGAAGTTCGTCCCCAGGTTGACGAACACGCATGAAGCCTCTGCCACAGCCGTGGGGATTCCTGGAGATGAAGAGATTGAGGGTGAAGATGAAAATCCCAAGTAACTCTTTGATTGTTCTTTGGACACCCATATCAAGCCCAAAGCCCATTTCAAGCTAACTACTAAAGGACAAAATAATAGCTAGTTTTTGAAATTTAGGATATGTTGTTATGTCATGCACCTAGCTATATGCCTTTGTAGTGCCCGCGTGTATGTTCCGGTCTTTACTGGTAGTTGCTACCCTACACTGTCGAATGCGCTACTATGCCCACTGAGATGCTTTGGTCGCTTTCAAAACCTTGTCCTGCACACTGCCGAACAAAACTAACCCCGAAGCCGCGCCCACAATGATGTACTGGCCACACCTCGAAGTTTGTCCCAAGCATTGCCAAATGCGCCCAATACCTCCGGTGCACACATGGGGATGTTCGAGTCAAATCCAGAAGTTCGTCGTCGGGTTGACGAACACGCATGAAGCCTCTGCCACGGCCATGGGGATTCTTGAAGATGAAGAGATTGAGGGTCATTTCAAGCGCAAAACCCATTTCAAGCTAACTACTAGAGGACAAAATAAGGGCTCATTCTTGAAATTGAATGATATGTTGTTATGTGTTTTACCTAGTTGTATGCCTCTGCCGTGCCCGCGTGTATTTTTTGGTCTCTACATCGCACAATGACGCAGCGCTGCCATGCCTATTGGGATGTTCTTGTTGCTTTCAGAACTTCGTCCTGCACACTGTTGAACAATCATGACCCTGCAACCGCACCCACAAGGATGTTCTGGCCACACCCAGAAGTTTGTTCCAAGCATTGTCGTACGTGCCCAATGCCTTCGGTGTGCCCATGGGGATGTTCCGGTCACACCTAGAAGTTCGTCCCCGGTTTGACAAAAATGCATGAAGCCTCTGCCACGGCCGTGGGGATTCTTGAGATGAAGAGATTGAGGGTGAAGATGAAAATCCCAAACAACACTTTGATTGATCTTTAGACACCCATATCAAGCGCAAAACCCATTTCTAGCTAACTACTAAAGGACAAAATAACGGCTCATTTTTGAAATTAGAAGATATGTTGTTATGTGTTTTACCTACCCTCTGCCGTGCCGGCGTATATTTTCCGGTCTCTACTGGTAGTTCCTACCACACATTGTCGCACACGCTGCCACGCCCAATGGGATGTTCTGGTCGCTTTTGGAACCTCGTCCTGCACACTGCCGAACAGACCTGACCCCATAACCGCGCCCATAATGATGTTCTAGCCACACCCCAAAGTTTGTCCCAAGCATTGTTGAATGTGCCCAATATCTTCGGTGTGCCCATGGGGATGTTCCGGTCACACCCAGAAGTTCGTCTCCGGGGTTGACGAAAATGCATGAAGCCTCTACCACGGCCATGGGGATTCTTAGAGATGAAGAGGTTGAGGGTGAATATGAAAATCCAGCATAACTCTTTCATTGATCGTCAGACACCCATATCAAGCGCAAAACACATTTCTAGCTAACTACTAAAAGACAAAATAACGGCTCATTTTTAAAATTGAAAGATATTTTGTTATGTCATGTACCTAGCTATATGCCTCTGTCGTGCCCACGTGTATGTGCTGGTCTTTACTGGTAGTTCCTTCCGCACACTGTCGAATCCGCTCCTACGCCCACTGAGATGCTTTGGTCTATTTGAAAACTTCGCCCTGCACACTGCCGAACAAAGCTGACCCTGAAGCCGCGCCCACAATGATGTACTGGCCACACCTCGAAGTTTGACCCAAGCTTTGCCAAATGCGGACAATGCCCCCGGTGCCCGCATGGGGATGTTCCAGTCAAACCCAAAAGTTCGCCCCCAGATTGATGAACACGCATGAAGCCTCTGCCACGGCCGTGGGGATTCTTGAAGATGAAGAGATTCAGGGTGAAGATGAAAACCCCTAATCACTCTTTGATTGATCTTTAGACACCCATATCAAGCGCAAAGCCCATTTCTAGCCAACTACTAAAGGATAAAATAACAGCTCGTTTTTTAAATTGAAAGATATGCTGTTATGCGATGTACCTAGCTGTATGCCTCTGTGTTGCCCGAATGTATGGTCCGGTCTCTACTGGTAGTTCCTAGCACACATTATCGAATGCGCTGCTATGCCCACTAGGATGTTCTAGTTGCTTTCAAAGCTTTGTTTTGAACACTGCCGAACAAACCTGGCCATGTAGCCGCGCCGACAATGATGTTCTAGGCACACCTCGAAGTTTGTCCCAAGCATTGCCGTATACGGCCAATGCCCCCGGTGCCCCCATGGGGATGTTTCGATCACACCCAGAAGTTTGTACTCGGACAGACAAACATGTATGAAGCCTCTGCCACGGCCCATGGGGATTCTTGAAGATGAAGAGATTAAGGGTGAAGATGAAATCCCCTAATCAGTCTCTGATTGATCTTTAGACACCCATATCATGCCCATAGCCCATTTCAAGCTAACTACTAAATGACAAAATAACAGCTAGTTTTTGAAATTTACAGATATGCTATTATGTGATGTACCTAGCTATATGCCTCTGTCGTGCCGCGTGTGTGTTCCGGTCGCTACTAGTAGTTCCTACCGTGCACAGTCGAACACGCTACTACGACCACGGGGATGTTCCGGTCGCTTTCGAAACTTCGTCCTGCACATTGCCGAACACACTTAACCCTGCAGCCGCGCACATAAGGATGTTTGGGCCACACCTCGAAGTTTGTCCCAAGCATTGACGAAACATACCCAATGCCTCTGATGCACCGATGGGGATGTTCCAGCGACACCTAGAAGTTCGTCCCGGGGTGGACGAACACGCATAAAGCCACTGCCATGGCCGTGGAGATTATTGAAGATGAAGAGATTAAGGGTGAGGATGAAGACCCCTAATAACTCTTTGATTGATCTTTAGACACACATATCAAGCACAAAGCCCATTTCTAGCTAACTACTAAAGGACAAAATAATAGCTCATTTTTTAAATTGAAAGATATGTTGTTATGTGTTTTACCTAACTGTGTGCCTTTGCCGTGCCCGTATGTATTTTTTGGTCTTTACTGGTAGTTCCTACCGCACACTGTCGCACGGGCTGCCATGCCCATTAAGATGTTCTTGTTCGTTTGAGTACTTCGTCCTGCGCACTGTCGAACACACCTGACCTCACAATCGCGCCCACAAGGATGCTCTGGCCGAACATGCTCAATGCCTCCGTTGTGCCCATGGGGATGTTCCAATCACACCCAGAAGTTCGTCCCCGGGGTTGACGAACACGCATGAAGCCTCTACCATGGCCCTAGGGATTCTTGAAGATGAAGACATTGAGGGTGAAGATGAAAACCCTCAATAACTCTTTCATTGATGTTTAGACACCCATATCAAGCGCAAAGCCCATTTCTAGCTAACTACTAAGGTACAAAATAACAGCTTGTTTTTTAAATTTAAAGAAATGTTGTTATGTGTTTTACCTAGCTGTATTATTGTCTCGTGCTTGCGTGTATTTTTCGGTCTCTACTGGTAGTTCCTACCGCACACTGTCGCATGCGCTGCCACGCCCACCGGGATGTTCTGGTCACTTTCAGAACTTCATCCTGCACACTGTCAAACACACCTAAACCCCAGAGCCGTGCCCATAAGGATGTTCTGGCCACACCCTAAAGTTTGTCTCAAGCATTGCCAAACGTGCCCAATGCCTCTGATGCACCCATGGGGATGTTCAGGTCACACCTTGAAGTTCATCCTCGGGTAGACGAACATGCATGAAGCCTCTGCCATGGCCGTGGGGATTCCTAAACCTAAAAAGATTGAGGGTGAGGATGAAAACCCCAAATAACTCTTTGATTGATCTTTGGACACCCATATCACGCCCAAAGGCCATTTCAGGCTAACTACTAAAGAACAAAATAACAGCTAGTTCTTGAAATTTAATGATATGTTGTTATGTCATGTACCTAGCTGTATCCTTGTATCCTGCCCACATTTATGTTCCGGTCGTTACTGTAGTTCCTATTGCACACTTTCGAATGCACTGCTATGGGCACTGAGATGCTCTGGTTACTTTCAAAACTTTGTCCTGCGCACTATCAAACAAACCTGACCCCACAGTCGTGCCCACAATGATGTTCTAGCCACACCTCGATGTTCGTCCCAAGCATTGCTGAATGCGCCCAATGCCCCCGGTGCCCCCATGGGGATGTTCCAATCACACCCTGAAGTTCGTACTCGGACTGATAAACACACATGAAGCCTCTGCCACGGCCATGGGGATTCTTGAAGATGAAGAGATTAAGGGTGAAGATGAATACCCTTAATCACTCCTTGATTGATCTTTAAACACCCATATCAAGCGCAAAGCCCATTTCTAACCAACTACTAAAGGACAAAATAATAGCTAGTTTTTAAAATTGAAAGATATGCTATTATGTGATGTACCTAGCTGTATGCCTTTGTAGTGCCCGCATGTATGGTCCGGTCTTTACTAGTAGTTCCTATCGCACACTATCGAATGTGCTGCTATGCCCACTGGGAATGTTCTGTTCGCTTTCAAAACTTCGTCGTGAAGACTGCCGAACAAACATGACCATGCAGCCGCGCCCATAATGATGTTCTAGCCACACCTTGAAGTTTGTCCCAAGCATTGCCGAATGCGGCCAATGCCACCGGTGCCCCCATGGGGATGTTCTAATCACACCCAAAAGTTCGTACTCGGACTGACAAACATGCATGAAGCCTCTGCCACGGCCGTCGGGATTCTTGGACATGAAGAGATTAAGGGTGAACATGAAAATCCCTAATAACTCTTTGATTAATCTTTAGACACCCATATCAAGCCCAAAGCCCATTTCAAGCTAACTACTAAAGGACAAAATAATAGCTAGTTTTTAAAATTTAAAGATATGTTGTTATGTGATGTACCTAGCTGTATGCCTCTGTCGTGCCCGCGTGTATGTTCCGGTCGCTACTAGTAGTTCCTATCATGCACAGTCGAACGCGCTACTACGACCACGAGGATGTTCTGGTCACTTTCGAAACTTCGTCCTGCACACTGCCGAACTCACCTAACCCCGCAGCCGCGCCCACAAGGATGTTCGGGCCACACATCGAAGTTTCTCCCAAGCATTGCCAAACGTGCCCAATGCCTCCGATGCGCGCATAGGGATGTTCTGGTCACACCCAGAAGTTCGTCCCCGGGTTGAGAAACATGCATGAAGCCTTTGCCATGGCCGTGGAGATTATTGAAGATGAAGAGATTGAGGGTGAAGATGAAAACCCCCAATAACTATTTGATTGATCTTTAGACACTCATATCAAGCACAAAGCCCATTTCTAGCTAAGTACTAAAGGACAAAAATAATAGCTTATTTTTTAAATTGAAAGATATGTTGTTGTGTGTTTTACCTAGCTGTATGTCTCTGCCGTGCTCGCGTGTATTTTCTAGTCTTCACTAGTAGTTCCTACCGCACACTGTCGCACGCGCTGCCACGCCCATTGGGATGTTCTTGTCGATTTTAGAACTTCATCCTGCACACTGTCGAACACACCTGACGTCACAAACGCGCCCACAAGGACGCTCTGGCCACACCCCGAAGTTTGTCGCAAGCATTGCCAAATGTGCTCAATGCCTCCATTGTGCCCATGGGGATGTCCCAATCACACCTAGAAGTTCGTCCCCGGGTTGACAAACACACATGAAGCCTCTGCCATGGCCGTGGGGATTCTTGAAGATGAAGACATTGAGGGTGACGATGACAACCCCCAATAACTCTTTGATTGATCTTTAGACGCCCATATCAAGTGCAAAGCCCATTTCTAGCTAACTACTAGAGGACAAAATAATGGATCGTTTTTGAAATTGGAAGATATGTTGTTATGAGATTTACCTAGCTATATGCCTCTGCCATGCCCGCGTGTATTTTTCGGTCTCTACTAGTAGTTCCCTCCGCACACTGTCGCACGCGCTGCCACACCCACTGGGATGTTCTGGTCGCTTTCAGAACTTTGTCCTGCACGCTGCCGAACACACCTCCGCAACCGCGCCCACAAGGATGTTCTGGCCACACCCCGAAGTTTGTCACAAGCATTGCCGAACGTGCTCAATGCCTCTGGTGTGCCCATGGGGATGCTCTGGTCACACCCAGAAGTTCGTCCCCGGGTCAACAAACACACATGAAGCCTCTTCCATGGCCGTGGGGATTCTTGAAGATGAAGAGATTGAGGGTGAAGATGAAAGCCCCCAATAACTCTTTGATTGATCTTTAGACACCCATATCAAGCGCAAAGCCCATTTCTAGCTAACTACTAAAGGACAAAATAATGGATCGTTTTTGAAATTGGAAGATATGTTGTTATGAGATTTACCTAGCTATATGCCTCTGCCATGCCCGCGTGTATTTTTCGGTCTCTACTAGTAGTTCCCTCCCGCACACTGTCGCACGCGCTGCCACACCCACTGGGATGTTCTGGTCGCTTTTCAGAACTTTGTCCTGCACGCTGCCGAACACACCTCCGCAACCGCGCCCACAAGGATGTTCTGGCCACACCCCGAAGTTTGTCACAAGCATTGCCGAACTGTGCTCAATGCCTCTGGTGCTGCCCATGGGGATGCTCTGGTCACACCCAGAAGTTCGTCCCCGGGTCAACAAACACACATGAAGCCTCTTCCATGGCCGTGGGGATTCTTGAAGATGAAGAGATTAAGGGTGAAGATGAAAACCCCAATAACTCTTTGATTGATCTTTAGACACCCATATCAAGCCAAAAACCATTCCTAGCTAACTACTAAAGGACAAAATAACTGCTCGTTTTTAAAATTGAAAGATATGACGTTATGTGTTCTACCTAGTGTTATGCCTCTGCCATGCCCGCGTGTATGTTTCGGTCTCTACTGGTAGTTCCTATCGCACACAGTCAAATGCACTGCCACACACACTGGGATGTTCTGGTCGCTTTCGGAACTTCATCCCGCACACTGCCGAACACACCTAGCCCCGCAGTCGCATCCACAAGTATGTTTTGGCCACACCCCGATGTTTCTCCCAAGCATTGCCGAACGTGACCAATGCCTCCTGTGCTCCCATGGGGATGTTCTGATCACACCCAGAAGTGGGGATTCTTGAAGATGAAGAGATTAAGGATGAAGATGAAAACCCCCAATAACTCTTTGATTGATCTTTAGACACCTATATCAAGCACAAAAACCATTCCTAGGTAACTACTAAAGGACAAAATTATGGCTGGTTTTTAAAATTGAAAGATATGATGTTACGTGTTCTACCTAGTGTTATGCCTCTATCGTGCCCGCGTGTATGTTCCGGTCTCTACTGGTAGTTCCTATCGCACACAGTCAAACGCACTGCCACGCGCACTAGGATGTTCTGGTCGCTTTCAGAACTTCATCCCGCACACTGCTGAACACACCTAACCCCACAATCGCATCCACAAGTATGTTCTGGCCACACCCCGATGTTTCTGCCAAGCATTGCCGAACGTGACTAATGCCTCCTGTGCCCCCATGGGGATGTTCCGATCACACCCAGAAGTTGTCCCCGGGTTGACGAGCACGTATGAAGCCTCTTCCACGGCCGTATGTTCTTGAAGATGAAGAGATTAAGGATGAAGATGGAAACCCCCCAATAACTCTTTGATTGATCTTTAGACACCCATATCAAGTGCAAAGCCCATTTCCAGCTAACTAATAAAGGAAAAAATAATGGCTTCTTTTTTAAATTGAAACATATGTTGTTATGTGTTTTACCTAGCTGTATGCCTCAACCGTACCTGTGTGTATTTTTCGGTCTCTACTGTAGTTTCTACCGCACGCTGTTGCACGAGCTGCCATGCCCACTGGGATGTTCTGGTCACTTACGGAACTTTGTCCTACACACTGCCGAACACACCTAACCCCACATCCGTGCCCACAAGGTTGTTCTGGCCACACCCCGAAGTTTTTCCCAAGCATTGCTGAATGTGCCCAATGTCTCCGGTACGCCCATGGAAATGAAGCTTCTGCCTCGACCGTGGGGATTATTGAAGTTGAATAGAATGAGTGTGAAGATGGAAAGCC